>JAEIFT010000601.1:0-113664 GCA_018904225.1 Lordiphosa mommai
TTAAGAAATTTCACTGATTACTTTTTCTTTAACAATAACAAATATCATACAAAATAATTTAAATTTAGGTGAGGGAATGTTTTTATTATTAAAGGCCTCTTTCCAGAAGACATAACAATTAATTTCGGGACAAAACTTTTGCCAAGCTCTGAATTTTGAATTATGCCAGGCATGAAACTTTAATGCAAGTAAAAAATAATTTGCAAAAATTTTTTGTATTATTTATACATACTTAGTTTTGTAATTATTTTAAATATTTATTTTATTTATAAGCTGTTGGCATTGATGCGATTTCAAGTTCTAAATGTTCTTTTTACGTGTCTTGAATTTATTTTGAAACTTTACATCCTCATTGCGATTTTTATTATTCAGAGGTTCTTGAAATTGTATTGAACCGTGTTAAAAATAAACAGAGCAGCAAAAATCTTAATTTTAAGTTCCAAGTTTTTTAGCTAAGGCGGCTCAGGGATATATGTTTGTATCAAGAACATTTCGATTTTTTTTGGACAGAGGAAAAAGACAGTTTATATTAATTACACAGCGGATTTTGCATATTTTTAAATAGAATTTTATCCTAGTAGGCCAGGGTAAATACGTTTTTAAGGAACCTTTATGAAATTATAGCAGGCCATTTTGTGTCTTTCCAACATCTTTATTCTGGCCTACTCGGATTAAATTTTACTTATAGATATGCAAAATCCGATAACTAATAATAAAGTTGACATATACCACGTTTATGTACAAATAAAAAAAATCATGATTTTGCCCTTCAAAGTATGCTATGTTTTTTTGACTATAAATAATTAAGAAAAAATTTTTTTAGTAGCTTTAACAATTATTATTTTTGTATACCTTTGACTGGTCGGACAATGTGAGTAAATGCACAATGTGGATTATGTAAGATGCTGCCATAACTAACTTGAAATTTTCTCGTTCAAAAATAATATTAAAAGAAATTTAAGTTTGCATACTTTATGATTATTGATGATTATTTGTTTTAAGCATAAACTATTACTACGCTTATTAATTAATATTTTATTGAACTTAGTAATATTTTATGCTTAAATCATGCATTTGCCCTTAAAGTATGCAAACTCAGAAAAAGTATAAAATTTCCTTACAAATTTTAAGACCAAATGTTTTGAAATGAGCACAATTTAACTCAACCACCGTACAGTAAAATATAAGTAAAATGATATATAAGGCAACAAGCGTGTTGGATGGAGCAGTGTCTAGAGATTTGGTTAACTGTAATTCAAAACTTTTGGCTTTAGCGTGCTTGGCACTTTGAAAGAATCATAATTAAAGTTTAGACTGTCCAAATCTCAATCTATGAAAAGACAGAGCTGAGAAGCGCTAATTATAAACCATACTGTTAATTTAACACAACTTTTTTCAACCCTTTAAAAAGTCACTTTTGACCAGAGAACCAAACCGAGTCGGTAGGAGTTTCTGTTTGGATATAACAAATAATAAACTTACAGTATTCGGTTCCTTATTCCATCTTAGAATATCATCTTCATTTTGTATGTAAGTATTGAACGCAGAAGAACACCTTGATTAAGGCAATAAATTTGAAAAAGCAAAACTGGCTCGTTTTGGTTCCTATTTTTCTAGAAGTACGAAATAAATTTTCCGCTTTTGATTCTGATTTTGTCCATTTTTTTTATATTTATTTCTTCAAAACCATTTTACATTATTACAAACAACTAACATACTGCTACATTTTTTTTTTAGCCAGAATCAACCATAGATGTGTGTGTGCGTGTTTCGGTAATTTAAAACAAACTTCTGTCTGGGAAATGCTTTTCCAATAAAAAACAACAACATCAGCTCATATCCAGGCGCCGCCAGGCACTCACCTGAGTGCAGTCAACCACAAAATAAAACAGAAAATAAATTACAAACAATTCTCTAAACAACTCAACTCAAGTGCATATCTCATTACTAAAGCCCTAAAGGATCATCAGCATCAGCACAAAAGAATATAATGAAAAGTACTGCACCTGTCAGTGGGCAGTCAAGTCAGTCAGGGCCATGGATATGGGTCTGGCCAACAGCTGGTTAGACTCAACGTCATTCATAAAACTTGGGAAAATCGCTGACATTTTTTTTTTTTTACATCTGTCATAAATTTCCTCGCTCTGCCTCATAAATCTATTTGTTGCATTTTATTTGTTTATTTAAAATTCTTGAACAAAAAAAAAAAACAACAAAGTATCTTCCACCTACCTCATAATTCTTAACTGATTGATGTGACAATTCTTTAATTAATTTTTTGTTTAATTAGCAGATCTGTTTGGGGCTGCTCTCGTGGGTAATACATCAAAAATTAAAACAGAGAGTTTATTCACTTGGTGGAAAAGAGTTGATTGCACGCTTATCGATGCGCAGGTATTTGAACTTCGCCACCCACAATTTCCCACGATTTGTCAATCAGCTAAATGTGAACTAACTCAATTTGGCAATTACTGCGATACACAAATATATGCCAGAGCAAAGAAAACAAAAATAAAAATATGTAGTGCGAGTATGCATGTGTTTGTGTGTTTGTAGATAAGCTACTGTTTGAGAGAGAGGGAGTTCAGTGACTTGACCTTATCATTCAGTGCATTCTACGGCATGTTGAAACTTTTTGGCTCTTTATGTGATGAGTTCTTCAGCTGCTGCTGCTGCTGGTGGTGAAGATAAGAATGTTGACTGGTTGCTGGACTGCTTTAAAGAAAACAGATCTTTAAAGCAAACTTTTAGCTATAAATAAGTAAAAGCAAGTACAAGTATGTCAGGTGTGAAATGTGTTGTATAATCTTTGAGATATTGTAGATTAGAATAATACAAAGACAGCGAACTTTTGCATATTTTCTGAGAGAAAAAAAACACAAAATTTCCTCTTTTAAAATGCATTTATCCTGGCCTACTAGGACAAAATTCAAAATATGCAAAATTATGATGAAAGCTTAAAATCTAAATTTTTATCGATAAAAAATTAATTGGCACTCAATAACATTTTTCTAGAAGCCTTACCAAAAAAGTGAACATTTTCTTCATATTTGGTTATTTTACTTTATTAAAAGGGGTTTAAACGCGCGACGTTCTGTTCTGCTTCAGGTTCGCTAAGCTGATTTAGAAAAATTCGGATCCTAGGTAGTAATTTGAAACAAGGAATAAGAAAGTACTCAATACATTCCTTAAGTACAATCATCATTTTTTCTGACAGCCAGCCTGCAATTAAGTAGCTTTACTCAATATCCTGCAATTTGAAGCAAACAAACTCGTGATAGGCAGAACGCAGGTATGCCTATGGCAACGTGTATGCTCGTTTTACCTAATATCTTCGAGCTCAAATCCTACCAAAAAGGCCAAGACATAGCCAAGTCGATGGGCAAAGCGCTCAACAAACATATGGAGACTAAGGGACATAACAGGTTATTGGCTGGACAAGGAAGAGAAGGTGTCCTTCTCCCATTCCATCTGTTTCTGCCTCAATCCAACGGAGACAAAAATATCTTTACATGATGCAACTAAAAAAAAAAACAAAATAACGATAAAATTTTAAGAACAAAACGATCTTTATTTAATCACGGTCATACTTAAATATAGGATGGCTTTTTTTCTGAGTGTACTTAACAGAATGTAATGAGATCGTTTAATTAAAAAACATTTTGTAAATTAATTAACAGAGCATTAACAGTATGTTAAGTTAACAGAACATTAACAGTATGTTAACTAAACAAATCATGTGCAGTATGTTAGGTAACAGTATGTTAAGTTAACAGAACATTAACAGTATGTTAAGTTAACAAATCATGTGCAGTATGTTAGGTTAACAGAGCATTAACAGTATGTTAAGATAATAGATTTGGGTGCACAATTCAGTTTTGTGGCTAAGACGCCGATATCGCCGCTATATACACTCAGAAAAAACAACTGGCAGTGTTCTAGAGCTAATGGGATGGAATTTATACCGTTTTGTACCAAAAATGTCAATTATGAATTATACTTGGGTGTACATAAACTAAGAGTACGAATCAGTCTTAAGTTTAAAATGTTTCCCCTAATGTTTTTGAAATGAGAACAAAATTCTTAAATCTCGTAAGATATACTTTAATTAAATTATTTTTGTACTCAAACGTTCTAAAACGAACGGGATAGAATTTATACCGTTTTGTTCTTAGAATTTCAAGTATGATTCGTACTAAGTACGAATCAGTCTTAAGTTTAAAATTTACCCCAAATGTTCCTGAAAAATTATAAAAAATTCTTAAATCAAGTACTATATACCTAAATCAAGATTTTGTTGTTCTCAAACGTTCTAGAACGATCGGAATGGGAGTTTATACCGTTTTGTACTTAAAAATAACAGGTACGATTCGTACTTGGGGGTACTTAAACTAAATACGAATTAATCTTAAGTTTCAAATTTACAAAAAATGTTCCTAAAATGAGAACAAAATTCTTAAATCAAGTAAGAAATACTTAAATCAAGGAATTATTGTACTCAAACGTTCTAGAACGAACGGAATAGAATGTATGCCTTTTTGTACTTAAAATTTCAAGTATGGTTCTTACTTGGGTGTACTTAAACTAAGTACGAATCAGTCTTCAGTTTAAAATTTACACAAAATGTTCCTGAAATGAGAACAAAATTCTTAAAATTAGTACGATTTACTTAAATCAATAATTGATTGTACTCAAACTTTTTAGAACGAACAGGATAAAATGTATACCGTTCTGATCTTAAAATTGCAAGTATGATTCGTACTTGTGAGTACTTCAACTAAGTACGAATCTGTTTTTAGTTTAAAATTGACCCAAAAATGTTCTTGAAATGAGAACAATATTCTTAAATTTAGTACGATATACTTAAATCTAGATTTTTTTGTACTCAAACGTTCTAGAAAGAACGGAATAGAATTTATACCTTTTTTTACCTTAAAATTTCTAGTTTGATTCGAACTTGTGAGTGCTTAAACTAAGTACGACTCAATCTTAAGTTTAAAATGTACCCCAAATGTTTCTAAAATGAGTACAAAATTCTTAAATAAAGTACGAAATATAATAAAGATTTTTAAATAAAGTACGAAATACTTAACTCAAGATTTTTATGCACTCAAACTTTCTAGAACTTACGGGAAAAATTAATATCGTTATGTACTTAAAATTAAAAGTATGATTCGTACTTGTAAGTACTTAATCCAAGTACGAATCAGTCTTAAGGTAAAAATTTACCCCAAATGTTCCTGAAATGATAACAAAATTATAAAATTTAGTACGATATACTTAAATCAAGAATTGATTGTACTGAAACGTTCTAGAACGAACGGGATAGAATTATATCTTTTTGTACTTAAAATTTCAAGTATGATTCGTACTTGGGTGTACTTAAATTAAGAACGAATCAGTCTTAAGTTTAAAATTTTCCCCAAATGTTTTTAAAATGAAAAAAAAAATGCTTAAATCAAGTACGAAATAGTTATATCAAGAACATGTTGATCTTATTTTGAGTACGCAAGTTCTTGGTTTAAGCACATATTGTTCTCTTTTTTCAATTTTATCATAAGAACTAATTAGGATTGGTTTAAAACCATTTGGTCCTAAGAATAAGGTTTAAGAAAACCTTGCAATAGCCCAAAATGTACTTAATCTAAACCGAAACGGTCTAAAATCAAGTATTTCATTTTTATTTAATTTCCAGTAAACTAATTAGACTCTCATCCCTCACTTTATCAAATGCAATTGACAATTTCCATCTGTGTTCCGACTTTACAACAACAAATCTTGTGCCATATTCCTCGAATACAAATCAAATGAATTATGTATGTTAAATATGCAGCAAGTATATTGCATTTTTCTCGATTCTTTTTTTCTTTACATCCACCACCCACCCAATTAGCTGCGCCTTCTTTTTTTTTTTGCGAAAAATGATTTTGCAGCCAACGCAACACACACACACATAAATAAGCCTTTAGACCCAGCCGAGATGTTCGGGCTGGCAGCTGGCTAAAAAGGCATGGCCAAATGTGCCATCATCCTCCGACTTGGCGGACTTGAGGCCAATTTTTGCCAGCAGACTAATAAATAATTTTAATTGTATTCTTTCTCTAGTTTTTGTAACATTACATAAAAATACAAAATTTCCATTGTTCTGAAAAAAAAAAAAAAAAAACGTGATCAGCGGCAAATTGAGTTGCCTTTATGACTTATCAGCAGCCAAGTTGCGGTTGCCTTCAAAAAAAAAAAAAAAAATTGTTGCCGTTTGCCAATTTCTGTGTTCATGTGTTTGCCTTGCTTCGGTGCTTGGGTAAACTTTGTCCACTGATAAGTCGCACTCGGGCAGTCAGGCCTGAGACTGAGTGGCCTGACTCATGGCTTTGGCTCTTTCTTTCTTTTTTTTTTATGTTGTCATAGATACGAGTCTGGACAATATGGCGCATACGCCCCGTTGAACGTAACAGAAACGAAAGTCTTTTTTGGCGTCTTGGTCACGTCTTGAAATGCACTTGGCTTTTGTTTGTTGCCTCATTTCACTCACTTGCAGTTGGGCGTCCTCAATGCGCTCGATATCTACACCCACACACAGAGAGAGAGAGAGAGAGAGGGGAAAGATAATGTTTATAGGCGCGTCAATACTGGACCAAGGTAGTTTTTATCTTGCTGCTGTTGTTATTGCTTGTCTGGCAGCATTTTGTTATTGTAATTGCAATCCTTGAACACACTCTTACACACACACATGCGTGCTGGTCTCTTTCCCATTTTGCTTGTTTTTCTTTCTCTTTTTCATTTCATTTTATTTATTTATTTAATTTTCGTTTCTGCTGCCTGCAATTGGCCCAACCGAGCACGTTTTCCATTTACTGTTAGTCACCCATAATAAAAAGAAACAAAATTTTTTGTTTACACAAATCAAGTAATTTCGGTGGCAGGATATGAAATGTTAAGCAAAATTTATTATTATTAAATAGTTTTTCGGAGCAACTTTTATTATTAATATTTCTTCAGGCAATTCTAACGCTTAAAGTTAGTTTTATAATCAAACAACCGGAAACCAAAGGCCAAGCTTGTAGTCTTATATATTTTCTTACCAATAGATGGCGCCACTTTGGCCTAATTGTCTTAAAGCCATTGCAAAGTTTAAGGACCTCTCCAAAAAACTCCTTCCTTATCTTTACCGATCGTTCCTATGACTGATATTATATCATATATCAGAATGATATATCAGTCATAGATATATGATATAGTTTTACGATTTTGATCAAATTTAGCAGAATTATGTGGAAGCATAAATAAAATTAATTATTTAGTTTGAAGACGTTTTCATTGAAAACAAAAAAAAAACAAATTTCTAAATAGAACTAGTTTCCATGCCGATCGTTTCTATGACAGCTAAATGCTATAGTCAGCCGATCCAACAGATTTGAAAATTCAGTATTTTAAACTAACTGATGAGATTGCATTGAAACAGAAAATCGAAGAAATGAACTCAAAAGTAAAACGATTGCAGTTCCGAATCGATTTCATTTAGGTATTTCCGAGATAAATTTAAATCCTTTTTCTTTACAAATGAATGTTCGAATCGTTTTCGATCTGATTTGATAACAGTTAGCTATCGATTAAAGTGGTTTTCGATTAAAAAGACCGAACTTATCGACTTAAGAGTTACCAAAACTAAAGCAGTTATCAGTCCAATTTCGTTAATCTTTTCGTAAGGCTGCGTTCACACTGTTTGACGCATGCGACACGATAATCTAATAGACCCTTGTGTTGTCTTGTTTTCAATGTGAATAGCTTGTCATTTGACATTCAAAACAATACAACATAAAGGCTTACCAGATTATCATGACTCATACGTCGAACAATGTGAACTCAGCCTTAAAATTTTTAGAATAACATTTATTTCATCCTTGTTAATAGAAAAACTAAAAAAAAAATTTATTCGAAGCGAAATTGTTAGTGTTAGAATTATAATTGTTCTGAATGGTAACCGTAAAAATTTGAATGCGCTGTTGTGAAAATTTGAACTGGTTGAACTCGGTTGCATTTCGATCATATTTGCTTTATTTGATATGCAATTTCTGAGGAACAAATTTAAAAAATGTATTTTGATAGAATAAAAATTGATAGATGAAAAGTATTTATGTTACCTAAAAAATTACCATTTACTTTTCATTCCACTAACTCAAAGGCAAAACTTTTGAAACCGAATAACTTGATCGTTTATCAGAAACGGGAACAACTACCAACTCCGATTCTGCATGATTTGATCGAAATCAAAACGTAAAACGTAAATAAATCGCAGAACCGATCTTCATTAAATTTTCACAGATTGTTCATGACAATCAGAAAAATGTATTATTATATCAAATTATTTGTTCCAAGTCTTTCAAACGGTTAAAAATTAAGCCCCTTATAGCCCACTTCAAAATGCTTGACAAACAAATTTCAGAAATTATTTATGCTGAATGTTTGCATCCACTTCAACAAAACGGCTGGCAAAACAAAATTTCCAAATCAAATTTTGACACAATAATTTTGTGTATTTTTTGTACCGAATTCAAATTTTGACACAACAATTTTTAGTTATTTTTTTAGATTTCTTTAAGTGTTATACTAATTTATAAACATTTTATAAAAATTACATATCTAGTGGTTTAAATTATAGAATTGAAGGATACAAGATTTAAATCGATTAAACCTACTAGATTAGTAATTTTTTTCAAAACAATTTGTATCATATAAAAATTCAAATTAAAAATTAATATTTTATTATAAAAATTACAAAATAAAAATTAAATTTGAAATTTTTATAATAAAAATTAGTTTTAAGTTTATTCAAAAATTTTTATATAAAATACCATTTAATTCAATCAGTTTAAACAAAATTTCTATTTGAATATCAACAATTTATCAAAGATTTTTTGCTAATATAAAACAAATAAAAATTTATTACATTTAAGGACTCGCCGTTCAAAATTAGAAGATCATGTAAATTTTATCAAGGGATCAAAATTTTGTTAATTTTGACTTCAAACTATATATTTTAGTTTGGTTCCAAGTCTTTAAATTCAGAAATAAAATATTCAAAAACATCAGAAATTATTGAGTCATAAAATTTTGTTTAATTTTTTTGAATATTCTAAAATACAGTTTAAACTATTTAAAGATTTTGGGCTCCCAAATCTAAATAATATTGATACTGAGTCATAACATGTTTGAATATTCTTAAATGTTGCGTTAAAAGTTTTTTGGGGTACAAATGTACCCCAAGGATATGTTCACTTCGGCATACGTTAAGTTTCTATTTGACTTTCAGCAAGAGTGTCAGTGCTTTATTTTCTGTAGCCGCTGGCATTGACCACGGTACTTACTGCTTCTAGCGGGGTACAATTGTACCCCTAAGATGTGTATTTATTAATAGAATAAGTTCGTAAAGCAAAAAAATATTGATTCTGACTCATAACGTGTATGAATATTCTTAAATGTTGCATTGAAAGTTTTATGGGGTACAAATGTACCCCAAGGATATGTTAATTTTGGCATACGTTAAGTTTGCTAAAATCAATAAGTTTGCATCCATATTATTGGCAGAGAATATACTATTATATTTTCCACTTGCCTCTATTTTGGTCCTCTGTTCGTTGTCAAAGTATCACCCAAAGTTCTTAAAATCAATCAAATTCACACTTATGAATACTGCCTTCACCTTTTATGAACCAATAATATACCAACAACTTAACGGTCTATTTTTAATCTAATCCTAATTATCATTAGATTATCTTTCCAATCAAATATTATCCCTACAAGTTTCACTAAGTAGCCCCTAGTCCTCCCATGTTCGTGTTATTCATAATCACCTTTTATATCAAATTAAATGCAACATTTACAAGCACTTAATGCCAACGTTTCAGATATCGTTTGCTAGTTGATGCATTAAGTGCAGCACTTTACACACACATCTAAACATGCTAACACACACACAAACCACACACACACACACATATCGCTGAAAAGCTTTCACCAATGACAAACTCTTTTGACCTCCAACGAATGGATTGATTGATGAGTGGAATGAGCGAAATGGTTGATTGGTTGCTTGATTGGTTGGTTGACTGGAGTTTGAATTGAGTTGTCAAGTGTCTTATGGCTTACGCTTTTTCATAGCCTACTTTACAGGGGGCAGACGAGCATAATTAGGTAGAGAGAGGGAGCCTGAGAGAGCCATCAACATGCCAACAAGTCAAGGCAACAAATGCGACCTCCACTAACGATAATGGGCCCCTGTCTTGGCACACAATTTGCCATTGTTGTGAGCGGCGGCCGCCGTCGCTGGCCTAATTAGCTGTTCACCGAAACTGCTCTCTCACAAAAATGTCTAAACATTTTAGGATAAGCCCCACATTTGGCTGGGATTTATCACGCATATGCCAAGAAAATAACCCCAGCGAACAGAACAGCAACTAAAAATGTAATTTTGGCATTAGGCGAGCTTGGCAAACATAAAATTACCTTGATTAGAAACTCAAATGTGTGCCAGGACATGGCCAGGGATAGGGATCTACACACACATATATCAGACGACCTAAGCCTAAAACGATTTTGGCCTCCTACAACACACACACACACAAGTCCATATATCAATGCACACCTGTGCCGACCCAAAATGATGCTGCGCGAGGCCTTAAGGGAAAAGCGAATTTGCGGGTGAGGAGCGAAATGTGCGGTATAAGGGTGGCGGCATAATGTTACCTTGAGGCATGCCAAACCATAATAAAAATCAAGCCTACCAAAAAAAAATACAAAAAAAAACAAGTCGAATCTGTTAATACTCTTCAAAAAGCATTTAAAGGAGAGTTTTTTTTGCAATACCAAAAAGGGTATCAAGAAGTAAACATTTTCAACCCTATAAAGTATATACAATATTCTTGATCCGCATCAACAGCTGATGTATTAACTCGTCGATCTAGGAGAATATAATAAATAGAGCCACTTGCTTTGGCATGTAAGTAGGTGCATACCTTACGCAAATCAAGTTTGTTTTAGATTTCAAAAATTTCCCCTCCTTCCCCAAAAACAGCAAAAAACTGTCAGACCCACAATTTTAAAGTGACTTAAAACTTATTCACTTAGTCCTAGTATCTGTCTAATTGGAAACGCCCAACAAGTTTGGTTAAAAAACACTGAAGTTTTGCAAGTAGCATCGCATGTCCAGCGTCAGTATTATTCGTATTACAACACACGAAATCCAGTGTACCGGGTATTTCACAGTCTGGGCCATTTGACTGCAGCACTCTTACTTGTTTTAGAATATATTTTCTTTAGCTCGATTCATCATATGTATTTTTCACCATTGTTCATCCAGGGTATTTTTATTGCTCTTCAGTATTATCACAATAAGGGTTATGCATTTCCGGTCTTGAAAATCATTTTTTTTAAGTATTTCGCTGTTTAATTACCATGAAGAACCCTCATGATATCCCACTAGATTGACAGAAAAGTTTGTTTGTATTATTACTATTTTTATTTATGGTTTTAAATATGGAATTCGAACTAATATAATTTTGCTCTTCGCGTCCTTAACTAAAAAATATTAATGATATAATAATCAGAGTGCGAGCAATATTATATGGAGCTTCTTTATTCGTAGATTAGATTATGGGAAAAAAATGCAGGGGCAGCTATGCTCAAAATTTTATAGACAGCTCTATCAACTAGTGAAAATTGACCTTCGTTTTCCTTCCTTTTATTGGGAAATTTTTTTTAGAAGCTCTTGATTTTTAGAAAATCCTTTGTTGTATGAAAAAGCAGTAGTTAGGTCCAAGATGACTTACAATCTGGGTAGAAAGGCTTTTAAATGAATTGACATTACCATAATTTTTCTCCATTTTTTAGCAATCTTATAAAAAATTACAAAGAAATCGACAATCCTTAAACAAACTGAAACATAAGTATTCAAATAAGCGAGACACACGAGATGACTAGAATTATGCCAAAACTTAACTTCAACTTATTGAGTCTATGAATCAAATGATTCAAAGTTTTGTTCAGGCCTTCGATTCAATAGCACAGTATTACCTCGTTTATACAAGCAAAAATTATCATGATAAATCACCTCTAAAGTATGCTATGTCTAAGAATTGGAATAATTAAGAAACAATTTTCTTGTATATTTGCCATAACACTAATTTATTTTGTATAACTTTCGATAATATGAACAAATTCGCAGTGTAAATTATGTATGATGCTTTACATAACCGACTCGTTCAAATATATAATTATGAAAGCAAATAAAGTTTGCATACTTTTAAGGGCATTTTTCATGATAAATTTTGTGTATATAAAAGAGGTATATGATTGCCTACTGTTAACCTTGTACCTTATACAAACTCCCTTAGTTTTCGTTTTGAAGATTTATGGTAAGCCTGGGCGAAAAATGCCGTTTCAACTGTCAAGTTGTGATTAGTTTCGAACCAAGCTGTAAATTGAAACTACCATTACAATATTGGATATTTAAGAATTTAATTACCATTAAAAATTTTCCGTAATTAAAAATAAATTTTTTAAAAATTTTTAAATTATTTTTAGATTTTAATCTCTAACTTTTGAATGTAAATTGAAACTACCATTTCAATTACAATCAAAATTTTTTTGGGTATTTAAGAATTTAATTACCAATAAAAATTTTCCGTAATTAAAATTAATTACCATAAAATTTTTCCGTAATTAAAAATTAAATTACCATTTAAATTTTTAACCATTTTTTGAACAATTTTTATGTGATTAAAACTTTAATCGAAATTACAACAATTATTTTTAATAACCAAAAAATGCAATTTGTTGACACAATTATTGAAATAAATTGTAATGGTAAAACAATTTTTAAAAACCCAAAAATTTAAATTTGTAGAATTGGTTTCGATATTAATTTAACTTAGTACCTCCGCTAATACACAGAAAATAATATGTGAAGCAAAGTTCCATTTAAAAAAAAATTTTAATTAAATTGGTAATTAAATATTTAAGTACACAAAAAAATTGTTATTGTGCTGGTAATAAAAAGTTTCAGCTCTGTTTTCGATTTTAATATAACTTAGTACCTCGGCTATAACAGAGAAAAAAATGGTTGATTAATTAAATTTTAAGAAAAATTGATTTGATTCCGACTTTCGGATTGAAGTTTCAAGTACAAAAGACTTGGAACAATCCCAGTTCTTGTGTCAATCTGATAAGACTCATTTCAAGTTCGGATCCTACTTAAAACTCAAGTCCAAGAATTTTGTGATTGGTACATACGTACACACAGAAAAAAAATTCAAGAATTCCAATAAACAGAAGAAATTCGAGTACAAACGATCTCAAAAGCTTACTAAGTTCGCTATTTCCAAATCTGAGAACGAAATTCTTATTTAAAGTTCGATTTATCATTATTAAGTCTTTTTAAGTTGATATAAAATGTTTTCTATGACATTATTATTATTCTAAAAGGGAAGACAATTTTCTGCGTGATTCCAGAAAAAAAAAATAAAAATAAATAAAATGTCTTTAAATTTTAAGAACAAAACGGTCTAAATTTAGTCATAGACATACATAAATTTAGAATTAAATTTTTTCTGGGTGTACTTAAGTTAATTCTTTCTTACTTGGTATGAGAAAATCTGGCATCGCCAGGGACTGTAAATGCCATAATCTTTAGACTTTCCTCTTCCAGCTCGACCTGTCAAAATTCATTTCTAGACTAAGTCGATTTTTACTGGCTTTATTACTAATGTGACATTATTGTTCCAGGCACTGTCACTCTTCAGTATGACCCCCAGTTGTAATATGTGTTCTATTTCCGTATAGATAGGATAGCACCTCACTTTAACCGGCACTGCTTCTTCGGTTAGCTTTAAGCAAAGAGGTGCTCTCAGCCTGTGTTCCTCAAAGGTCAATAAGGTGCTCTTTACAGCCTGTAATCTGAGCAGCTGTTTCTCTGTGAGCGTGTGAGGTTCTGGTTCCGATTCCGGTATAGTGTTTTCTTCTTCATGAGCTAGTTGTACTTCTGATAACGTGTAGGATTGATTTTCAACGGGATAACTTTTCTGTGTAGTAGTGGGATCGACCTTGGAAGCTGACAAATTATTATATTATTTATCCAGAGTTTTTTTTGCTTTTACCTTGTACATTCGCGTGCACACTCCAGAATGCAGGATTTCGACTGGAGTTTCTTTTTATTGGTTTTTAACAATTTCTTTCTTAGAAAGAGCTGAAAACAATTTATCACTTTTTTCACTTAAAACAAAAATCTTCAGGTTCGATTCGAGTTTTTAAAAAAAAATTAAAGAGACCTAAAATTCTACATTTTCCAGCCAGGCAAATATTCTAAAATATTCATCATACCTTTAATTCAGCCAAAAAAAAAAAATATAAAAAAAACCTGAACATTGTCGAGTGAGAAGAACCTGTGTAAACTGTGAGGCATTTGCCGTGTGTGTGTGTTTGTGCTGTATCAATTATATGATTGTCAGTGTATACGTTGGCATTTAGTTTTTATGTTTGGCCATAACAAACAGCAGTGTAGAGTGGGAGAAAAAAAGAAGAGCAAAAAAAAAACAAAAATTCCCGCAGACACAGGCCTAATCAAGGAAATTGCTGCCGCCTTTTAGGGGCCAAACGCAGACAGCCGCATATGGGCAGCCATATTTGTTGTTCGACACTTCCTGTTGGGCGATGATTGATGAATACTGTTGAGTTTTTTTTTGCTATTTTGGGGCCCATGTTGAAAAGTTGATTTAAATGTGCAGAAATTTTCATTAAAAACAAGGAAAACTTGAAGAACCCTCCCCCAACAAACAATCAACAAGCAACTTGAACTCATCATTAACAACTTGAAATTTGCTTTGCTTTGTCATTAAGGACATACTTACTTACTTATTATGTGCGAGATAAGTGTATACGAGTATATTATAAGTAAAAGGCAAGCATATTCAAAACACGCAACACTTGTCATCGCCAGGCGTTAGCAATCATTCACACACACACACACACACAGAGTCAAAGAGACGACTTTTCTACTTTTTCCTTTGGGTTGTGGCATCATTAAAGCAGCTTCAGCTCAATTGTTGTTCACTTTTGTTGTTGTTGTTGTTTTTGCTGCTGCTGTAGCAGCTTATGACGCATTTGTGACTTTTAGTTGCCTGCTTAAAGGCATTTGGCACGTTTCTTGGCGCCATTCTGATGCCTTTTCTGTCTGTCTCTCTCTGTGTGTGTGTGTGCGTGCGTGTGCAGTGCTTTATTTTCACGCCTTAACACCTGCAATGACTTTGATGACAATTGAACCAGATGATAAGCCAGCTATTGAAATTGAAAGCAGTAAGAAAGAGAGAGAGCGGAAAAGAGGGGAAAAGCAAGTCTGTGTGGAAATTATGCTTTAAGAAATTTTTTTGCAAAATTAAATTAATTTTCAGTATCGTATAAAACTTATCCACCAAAATAAAAATTGTATTGCCTACTTATGGGCGTCTTTAATTGACTTTACTTAACTTTAAAGGTTTTCCCCTATTTTGGGCCCTGGGAATCGAACTGCATCATTAGTTTTATGAGTTATAACGATGGCTTCATACAAAAATTGCAAAATTAAATTCATTTTCAACATCGTAAGGAACTTATATACCAAAATATAAATTGTATTGCCTACTTATGGGCGTCTTTTATTGACTTTACTTAACTTTAACGGATTTCCCCTATTTTGGGCCCTGGGAATCGAACTGCATCATTAGTTTTTCATAGTAAAAAATTTTCTAAATTAAAAAATACGACAAATAATAGTTTATGATAAACATATAACACATGTAGCTTCATACAAAAATTAAATTCTTTTTTTTAAGTTTATTTTTTTCATCAAGTTAAAAATTTTTTCTAAATTTTTTTTAAATTTAAAAAAATTATATCTGATTCTTGTCAAATCGGAATAAATACATTTAAATGTCCTCTAATTTACTACATTTACAGATTTTCGATATCATTGCGCTATTTCGATATAAAAATAATTGCAACCTTTTTTACATCAAATTTTTTACAACAAATTATTTTAAAATTTCCAAATATTCAGTAAAATCACAAAAAAAAAATTTTTAAATGTCTTCCCTTTTGTTCTCCAACAATAATCTTGATTTCAATTTAAATATTTCCTAATTTAATGTCATTTTGGTAATAAAAATTATGTAAAAAAATGTGCAATTATTTTTAGATTTTATTTTCTAACTTTTGAATGCGCATTGATATCGAAAAACTGTGAATGTATTAAATTAGAGAACATTTAAATATATTTATTTAGATTTCACAAGAATAAAATATCATATTTTTGGAATTTACAAAAAAATTTTCACTACGTAAAAAACTTTAAAAAATAATTTTGTATGAAATCATCGTGATAACTCAAAAAAGTAATGATGCAGTTCGATTCCTAAGGCTCGAATTAGGGGAAAACCGTTAAAGTTGGTCAGGTCTTTTTTATTTTTTGAAAAAGAACTATTTCTGTGTTATTTATTAATTTTCAGAAAATTCGTAGATAACTTTTATACCAAAATAAAAATAGTATTGCCTACTTATGGGCTTATTTGTCTTTAATTGATTATGTATAAATTTTTATTAATATTCAGTAAATTCGTAGAGAACTTTTATACCAAAATATAAATTGTATTGCCTACTTATGGGCTTATTTGTCTTTAATTGATTATGTATGTGTGTGTGTGTGCAGTTTGCACTTAATTTAATTGAATCAGTGTGATTGACACTTGAATTTTAAAATGATCTTTTGAAAATAAACAAATTCAATTGTATGTATGCATGTGTGTGTGTGTGTGTGCAGTCACAATGTTCATCAATTATCAACTGAATAGAGCACAAGAGAACAAGAGAAAATGCAAACAAGAGAAAAGCAATAAATTCCAAACCAAAGGCCTAAAAGGCCAGGCAAATGCCATAGATTATGCATATGCGTATGCGTAGGTCCAGGCAGTCATGTCCTTGTTTATAGACGGCTTTTGCAAGTGGCCATAGATTTGGATTTTTTAAATGCCTTGTACGAAGTTAACACTTTTTTTGTGTGCGTGTCCTCTACAAACAAAAATTTAAGTTAAACAAGCCCGGCAACAAAGTTTTCTTATTCTGCAGTTTTTGTGCCTTGGGGATGCACAAGAAATAAAGCCAAGTCAAGGCAAAGCCATTGATTGCAGCACGCAGTCAGCCAGCCAGGCAGGCGAGAACTGAGGATATTGAGATGAGAGTATGTCAGAAGGGAGGTGTAGGGTGTGTGTGTGTGTGTCTGTGGGTGAAAAGGCGTTCACATGGCAAACATAAGTCGCACACTCAAATCAATAGCATTGACAGCTTGCCATTGTTTGAGCAAGAAGGTTGATCGAATAAAGGAGAGGACGAACAAAGAGTGAGAGAGAGAGACAGAGAGGGAATGAAAGGGAGGGCAGGCCTGCCAATTGCATTCATTTGACTTGACTGCCAATTGTTGTATGTAATGGAAATTTTCTTCTCTTTTTTTTTTTGCATTCGTCATCACAATAAAGTGCAAAAATCGAATTCAAACATTAAATTGCATCAAATGTGGCAAATTGATTTAAGTTATAAGTAAATACATTCACATGTTAAAATGTTTTTCTAAGAGTTTTAAAAAGATTTTTAAGCAAATTGGTTAAAAATTAAATATTATTGGGGGAAATAAAAAAAATAAAAAAATTGAAAAAAAAATTGGCTGCTAAATTTCACTTTTTCTAGTTTATAGCAGAGATGCTTGTGATTCTAAATTTTTTTTTTTTTTTTTTTTGTTTATTCTGAGCGGATTTATGTTATTTTTCATCCTAAAGCAGTTACAATTTTTTGGCATATTTAGTTGAATCTTTCTTCATATCATCTTACAGTTCTAGCTCTTAGCTTTAAAATTAATTATCCCAAGCAATTTAAAAAATTTTTAAATGAAGATAAACCATTTTAAATACATTTGCTATAAATGTCGAAATTTTCTGGTGCATTTATATGTTTATGCAAATAAATATACAGAAATCCAACTCGGCCAGTAAAATTTTGTCCATTTAATTCTTTTTCAAACTAAACATTTGGAAATTTAGAAAGAATACATTTAAAATCCATGGTACGGAAAACATTCATAATTCCCAAATTTACGAGGGCCCCTTGGCTTAGAACTTAATAAATATGTTAATATACTTGAGCACCATATCGAAAAATATAAGGTGCGAAAATAACTCTTCAAGGTCCAGCACGGAACCTTTTAGAATTATGAGTTTTTTCTGGTTTACGAAAGTAAGGATTACATTTTTGATGGAGTATACAGAACAGAACAAAACAACATACCTTTAAAGCAGTGGTGGGCAAGCCCTTGCTCCCAACTATTCCCACTTCTCTGAGGTATTTGTCGCACAGGAAATTGCTTCAATTTGGAAAGAATAGCGGAAACAAAAGAGAATGGAATTCTCGGTGTCAGATCGCAACAAGCAGAGAAACTAAATACCCGCTGTGGGACAAACGGCTGCCCGACTCGAGGCTCTCTTACTAGGGTTGTTTTTTATGCCCACCGCTGCTTTAAAGTGATCATGTCTCATTGTAACGAGTTTCTCTTAGAACCGTTACGGTTTAGATTTTTTTTGGTTCTCTTGTAGCATACCATAAGCCCAAGCTTTTAAAGCCTATTCCTCAACTACACATTTGCTTAAGCAATTCATGCAGTCATAGGCTGCGCATACGAATACACTCAGAAAAAAATCAACAACTTTGTACTTGAATCAAGTACAAACGGTCTCAATAGTACGGCAAGTACGAAAATACTTGTTTCAAGGACAAAGTTCTTATATCAAGTACAATTGTTTCAACCCTAAATACTTGATTCTAAACCTTTTCGACAAATATTAAGTTCATTTTAAACTATATTCAGATCTTTTCGATCATTCTTTTGGGTCGCAAAATTTTTTAGTCCATCCCGATTAACTCTTAAAACAAGAATTTGCATACTTAAAATAATAACAAAATATTTATCCTTGAAGTTTAATAAATTCTACATTTTCTTCCAAAATATTCTTGAAACCAAATAAGAGTATATCGGGGGTGTCCCGAAAATCTCTAGTGATTTTCGAGTAAACAATTGCACTTCTAACTAAAACTGCTTGAAAAGTCTGATTACTAGATCAGGCGACGAATATTAAGTAATTTGAAACCGACTGCTCAAAGCCAACTAAATTTAGTTCGTACGCATTTCCTTTCATTTCCTACCAATTCTTGTCATCTTACATATAAAATCATTCAAGTTTGGTTTGAAATGCAAAAGTTTATATGAAAATCTCTAGAAATTTTCAGGACACACCTGCATAAAATAAGTACAAGTATGTGCTTGGTTTAGGCCTGTTAAATTTTTAAGCTGTTTCTAATATGTGCTTGAAACGATGTCTCTGTATCGAATTAAATATGGCTGCAACGATCTAATTGCCTTGAGCTAATCAAAGTCCAAAGTTCGTGTTGAAAAAGTTTGCATTTTCCATTGCATACTTTTTTTGGCTTGACATTTTAAGATTATTTCGTTCTTGATCTAAGAAATTTTGTACTTAAATTAAGAATGCGTTTTCTAGAATTGTTCGGCTGACTGTAAGTATGAACATGATTGATTCAAGACAGTATGTTCTAATTTAAATAAAATTAACAGTAGTTTTTGGACTTAATTTAAGTACACAAATCAGTGCCTAAAAAATTTTAAATCTTTTTTTATATTTATACTTAATATTTTCCGCATTTTTTTCCAATTGTTTTTCTCTATTAAAAATTGTTTTATATAACTTTTATTTTGTTTCTCTCTTTTTGCAGTTGACATGACCAAAATCCATAAACATTTCATTTAAAAAATTGGTAAGTGACAATTTAAAATATTGTTGTTTTCCTTTTATAAATTTATACTCCACTCAAATTTAACAAAAAAAAAAAAAAAGAAAGTAAAGAAAAATCTCATTAAAAATGAATAAAGTTGTTTGGCAGCTAAAAGAACACGCAGAACAGTAACATAAATAATCCAACTCAGTTGGTGGCACACACACACAGAGAAGCAGAAGCTGAGGCTAATCAAAAAAACATATTGACATGGCAGACACACACACACACAGAAGCAAGAGAATTTGAATTTTTTTTTTGCTTTAAATATTTAACAAAGTTTAACTAATTGACAGCAAGGCAAAGCCCACGCATTAATCATACGCCATGTGTGGCGGCATACACATGGGATTAGAAAGAAGTTTTTGCCTAGGCACATGAAAATTTCATTAAATTTTAAGCTTGTTAGGTTTGTCTGGTTGGTTGTTGTTGTGGCTGGCTCTTAAAACTGTCATTAGTTGAAATCACATGTCATAAGCAGAGCAGACTAAAGTGACCCTAGGCACACACACACACATGTGAGTTGTGTGTCAGCTTTTGTCAGCGGCAGTTGCCTCTTGTCCGCCTTTATGACAGTTCATTGATATTCATTTGAGAGCGCCCCTTCTGTGTGTGTGTGTGTGTGTGAAACCCTTTTCAAACTGCCTCCCAAAAGCAAAATTCAATTAAAATTCTAGCTAGAACGACAACCACAAATCGGCTTAAAAGAAGAAAAAAAATGCCCAACTCAATCAAAAGTCAAGTTTGATTTGCATAGCATACTTTTTTGCGCTAAATGAATATGCACTTTTCTGATGAGAATTTCCTTCTCTTTTTTGTCTACAAAATTAGCCAAGTTTAAGGTTTAAGGTCGCTGTCCTCCCAAATACACATTGATATACATCCCCCGCCAGTGAGACACTTAATCCGCACGTTTACACCTCAACGCACACAAACAAGCACCAGGTACAAGTTGTGAATCTGGCCTTGAGGGTTTGAGTACCATAAATTCGTGTATCTACTTAATAATTAACTGTCTATGGGGAGAGAGAGGGGAGGAAAAGGTGAAAAGAGACAGACAGAAAAGTTTTGGGCCATACAACAAAAGCGGCTTTAGACAGCTATATAATGATGTGGCAACTATATATAGGAAACAAAATGACAGCAGTCAACTCAAGCAGAAAGCAACAATGAAAGGTCGAAAGGAGCGGCCAGAGGGGAAAAGTTTATTTTGTGCTATTGGTTTTTAATAGACCTTATCAATCACCAACAACAAAAAAAATTGCAAGTTTAGATAGCTTTAATTGTTGTAAACAAAACGGTCAAAGTTTGTACAACATTTTTGCAACATTTTTGATTGGATAGAAAAAGTAAAAGGACTTTAGTTTATTTTAATGAAACCACTTAATGCCTGAACCTAATACGTGACACAAGCAAAAATTAAAGCGCTCGAGAAAGAAGAAAATTTATTTATTCTTTTGCCTTGAGAAAGCTTTCTGTTATTTTTGTGTGAAATATTTCAATTGAGGCTTCACCTAACAACTGGTTAGAGCTATTTCTTCATATTTAAGCAGGCATCGTCAAATATCTTAGAGATTGCCATTTCGAGCTCTTTCTGTTTTTGACAGCTGATTGTTGTTGACATGTTTGGCTTTATGTTGAGTATGGACCCAGCTGGTAGCTTAGATGAATGAGAAAATTTATTTCTTTAAAAGCGATTTTATACATAGATCATTGACCTTTCCCCCGCCACACTTTTTTAAGACCTTAGTGATGGATTTTTCGAAAGAGAAAATGTATTTTTTTCATTTTTTTTGTCCATGATCCTTTCACACCAAAATTTACAAAGAAAGGCTCTAAAATAAGGTATAGTTTTTAACCAGGGGTGGGCAAAGTCAAAATTTTAATTGCTGCAGTAGTATTTGTAAGTCAACAAAAAAAATTGTACAATGTTTGAGCAAGGTTAGACGACCGAGCATAACGCGCTTTTTCTTAGTTGACACAGCTTCAGTGTGCAGCTGACACTGTATGCGAAGGCTTATCATCACGCAGCTTGCTTTTCTGCCTTGGGCAATTATAAGAGGGGCTTTTCTGTACAGCAGTGCCACATACACACACACATATATACACACAAAATGACGGAAAGCCTAAAAGCACGATTTGAACCCGCGGAAGGATTGAAATCGGCTTCAATTCTATTGTTTATTGGGATGTTTTTCGATCTGGAATTTTCAGAGAAGAAATCTGGCAATCGCAAATTTCTCTTCTCTCTTTTTCTTGAGAAGACTTGTGCGCTCGATTTTGAGTTTGGTGCGGCGAGGGCGCTGAGACGGCTTCTTGTCTCAGTCCCCGAGGCGTTCGATTGCGGAGACAAGGCAATAAAAGTCGAGCTTGAAAATTATTATGTCTCAGATTAGATGACTTAAGATTCAAATATAGATTTCTTCTTGAATTCCAAGAAAAATTCTGTCTTGCCGAACTTCTAGACACGAAATCTGCTTGATATCAAGCACGTTTGCTCGTTCTTTTTTCTCTGTGTATACAATAAACAACGGATACAGAAACGCAGGATGCGAGGCATACTTAACGGTCGTACCGCTGGAGTGCTCTCTCCCAAAAGCTAACGTCCCACAGGCAAATAATTTGCTCAAATTTTGCTAAACATTTTCAGGAATTTTTTCTGAATTTATTATGCAGATTTTTTGACTAAATATCCTTAGCTTTAGTTTTATGACCAGAAAAAATCTAAGGTAATGGCGATTTAGACCAGGGTTTCAAACTGGAACCCGAACCGGAACCGTATACCGAAAAGAACCGATTAAAACCCAGAACCGTAACCGGAACCGTTAGTATTTATTTTTTGAGAACCGGTATTTCGGAACCTTTATTTTTGGAACCGATCTCACCGAAAAAGAACCGAAACATTGTATCGGTACAGTTTCGGTTCTGAGCTTTTTTTTGTTATTTCAGTTTTATTGCTTCATCAGGGATTTCCCCATGGTAAAACACTTACAAAATTAAAAAAAATGTTCTTAGCCCTTCTGTTTGGTTAGTAAAAACTTACAAATGTCAGCTTAAGGAACCATCTGGTATATTTTAATATTTGAATAAAATCTAAAATTTCATTTTATTCTTTTCATCTATTTTGGTTCGATAATTTTCAATTATTATTAATTTATCCTTAATTAATTATCCTTAACCTAACAGAAGGGTTAAATTGTGATCGGTAAAGTTATCTTTATACAGTGTATTTAACACTCCATCAGATATCAAAAGTTCTTCTTGGTCCTTCAGTTACATACAAGTATTATAAGGACATCTGTTTTCCGGGGTAAAAATGATTATGTTTAATTTTCCTTCTTTATAACTACATTCTTGTTGTGAAGGTTGCTACTGGTTCTATTATATCTTCGGTTTGAAGGATTTTTAAATTATACCGGTACATACCGGTACGTACCGGTAATGAATTTTCTTATGTGTTACAAACTTCTGGGCAAAATTATTAAACACTTTGCAAGTGTATAAAAAGCAGTGGCCATTGTTGTTTGTAGCTTTCTCATATTTTTTACCATGTCTGTCTTACTATTTTGAAAACAATTTGATAAAAATCGACATAAAGGCTGGTGCATAACTATAGCCGCATCCATTTTTTTTGGGGTGTACAAGTAGTTAGTCCGAAAAGAGCATCGAGATAAGGAGTTGAAAAAAACAACAATATAGGATAGGCAGCTGAAATTCTCTCTAAAAACAGTGGCAGAGTCCACATGTAAGAAAAACTGGGCGCTTTGTTGATGTAGCTTTCGTATATTTCTTTGTTTCTATCTCATTCTGTTGTCTGCAAAGCTTGGGTAAAATAAAATGTACATTGGCAAGAGCTCAAAGCCAGTTCACACATACATACTCATTTGTAGCTTTACGCACACTATTAAAGAGGAGCAAGATTTGCTGAAATCTTGCTGAGAATTTGTTGAAAACAGAGAATCTCTGGCAGTCAATCACTTTAAGTAAAGTTATCTGCTTTCTTCTTTTTTTTTGTAGCCATAAGCCCTTTGTCGACACAAAAATCCATTTCCACAGTTATTTCCTTAAAAAAAAAGGGAACAAAAAAAACACGCAACGAAAACCCACAAAATGGGCAACAAGTGCACCACCACGAAGTAAAAAAAAGAGCACAAAATAATAACCCAACCAAAAAAAAAAAAGGAGAAAAAAAATTAAGAAAAAAAACAAATTCAGCTGCTGCTGCTATTTGCCTAATTAAATGCGCAATGAGTGGGCGTGGCAGCAGCAACGAAATAACAAAAAGCAAATGGTCATCAGATAGCATACACACAGAAGACAGAAGACAGAGGGAGAGAGAGAGTAATAATAAAGAAAAAAGATAAGCAAAAAACTGGCTGCATATATTTGATTACAAAGCATTAATAAGAACTAGAAAGGAAACGGTGAACTGGCAAAAGACAGACCCCTCAGCCGCAGCAGCAGCAGCCACGACCACAGATTGAGATAAAGGTGCAAAAGGTTCTCACAGCAACAGAAAAAAGTAAAGCGCAAAAAGTTATAGAACCAACAACAACAACTACAACAACATCTGCAGGTAAATCATTAAGGGTGGCTGGCTTCTGTGTACTGGGGTCCAGCTAAGCTGTAATTAATGAGCAAGTGGAACATCGTTGAGCAAAAGCGTTGAACAAATTAACTTGAACTGCCTTCAGGTTAGGCGGGGAGGCGAGGGGAGGTTACTTTTGGGGTTCAAAGATGGAGCTCAAGTGCAATTAAAGCAAGGCCGCATTTTGTCTGGTAATCAGCTAAGTTTTTGCGCCAAGAAACTGTAGCACACCTACGGGGTTTGAATTGTATAACAGCAAAATGTAAGGGTATTTCGAGCAGGGCTAGAAAGCGAAAGAGATTCAGGCTGGAATTTAAATTTGCAAAGTTTTTTGTGAGTCAGATTTTTTTTTATAACAAAAAAACAAAACAATTTTAATTTAAATGGATTTAAAATTAAATTTTCTCATACTAACTTTTCCGGGCTTTTTTCTCTTTTTTTCAAGGGTGGGAAAAATTACCGGTAAGTGGCTAAGGGAAATATTTTGTTGTTTATTCCATTGTCTTTAATCTCAGTTTTTAAGCAAAGTCTACAAAATAATTAAAGATTTGATTATTAAAAAATTTACCCAGAAGGGATATGGTCGGAAAATGTTTAATGGTAATAATTCTTTTATTCTCATTTGATTGACTTGAAACTCGGAAACAAAGAATGAAAAATAATTCCCGGTTTGAGATAATACAGCCCCAAGAGGAGAAAATTAGAAGCGGGGGCTTTTTTTATGCCAATCTGTATGAAATTCGGTTTGCAAGTTCTATGGACTAGATTTTAATTCGAATTCAGTTTTTTCCAGTTTGGGAAAACCCACACCAAAGTTCGGAAAATAGGGTTTTTGAGTAATTTTGTTATGTTATTTTACTCAAGGGACCGACTTAATTGGAATTTAATCATTAATTTGACTTAATGCACCTCGAAGGTCTTAAAATGGGCGGGGCTGGGATTAAGGTCAAACGTTATTTTTAATCCGATTTCTATGAAAAAATAATGATAAATAAATGGCCAAATAATTATTTAAGTTCGAAAAATGGAGGTGGGGGTGGGGGTGTGTTTAAAACAGGGGTCGGCAAATTGGGCAGAGAAATTGCCACTGGCAACTAAACACATAATGGTAAAAATATACAAAAAAACGGTGAGAAAGCCTTCAAAAGCTTTTTTTGTGCTTTTTAAGCCGCATCTGGCCCAAGATGTATCTAACAAGGTGTGGCGGTTAGACAAAAGCTCAAATTTCATAGCTAACATATGGTCAGTGTGCAGCAAACATTTGACGTGAACGGTTAGTCCACGCACGGCTGTTCTCTATGCGCACATGTATGCGCGTACGACTTACTTACATAAACATGGAAAAATATGTGCGTGCATCTCAAATAACACCCAAAAATTTTTAGTGTGCTAAAAAAAAACTATTGACACTCGACTTCACGCCTTCGTTCGGTCTCCACGGTATTGAGCGAGTGGGTGGGTTCGTGTAGCGCACTCACACACTTTCATGCGAACGTTGTCTGTCTCACTTGCGCTGTATGTCTTGCGCTGTTACCTAAAGCTTTTGAGTTTACAAATTTTACTAAGCGCCACACCTTGTTAGATACATCTTGCTCTGGCCCCTGGTGGAATTATTACTGATGCGGTCACTCTGAGATCACTCTCGTGGTCACTCTCGCTTTCACTCTCGAGATCATTCTCGTACAACATATTTGAAAAATTGGTTCGAAGACTATCAGCCATGTTCCGAATTCCACTTCCACAAAAGTTTTGTGATTTCAAACCGGTTTTTGCACCAAATTTGGTCTCCAAATAACAAAAATTTTGTGGAAGTGGAATTGAGAACATGGCTGTATATCCTATAAGAACTACTCTATAGCATTATCCTATAAGTAAATAAAAGTGCCCATAAAGATGGAGTTTACAAAGGTATATATAACAAGTGGGCATTCAAATTGAACGCAAGGGCGCTGCAACCACATCTACAACAACTTCAACTCGCTATCAGTAAAAAAAATATTTAAAACAAGCAACAATTTTGAATGCGGTTTGTTTCGGGGTTTCGAACCCTTAAGGAAACTATGGGTTCGATTCGTTTTCGTCGACCGGTTCCTGGAACCACTGAACCCCAGGTTTTGTTTCGAATTTAGGTTCACTTAAACAAAAAAGAATTGCATACGTTTCAGCTGGTTGAAAGAAAATTAAATATATTTAATTTGGTAAATAATTAATGGTAAAAAAAATAATTATTTTTTATCATACCTATTAGCTGACATTAGTCGATTTTAAGAACTGCTTAGTTTAAGTCGCGAATGAGGAAGTACTTAATATAGACCTTTAGTACAATTATCGTTTAATAAAGTAAAGTCTCTGGTGTTGATATCCTTCAATTCGATATCAGTAAATGATAATCTATTCTATTATATTCTATAATCCATTCAAGACATGTCAGAACACACTCAAATTCGCGAGGCCC
The DNA here is from genome assembly GCA_018904225.1 of Lordiphosa mommai. Classification (NCBI taxonomy): domain Eukaryota; kingdom Metazoa; phylum Arthropoda; class Insecta; order Diptera; family Drosophilidae; genus Lordiphosa; species Lordiphosa mommai. The sequence continues at coordinate 26,958 of JAEIFT010000601.1, forward strand.
CATAGAGAGAACGTAGGTATGCCTATGGCAACGTGTAAGCTCATTTTAGGAAGCATAATAAGTAAGCAAAAAAAAATCACAGAATTATGGCTGCCCTTTAGATCGACTCAGCACTGAATCAAAGCTGAATTAACGCTGCTTTTTAGGTAGAAGAAAGGGTTGAACTGGTAAAGGGTATCTCCAACAACACCCTTGACACATTACCAAAGTGTTTTCCCTTCAAGCCTTACCACATATATGTACATTGTACATGTATTTAGCCTTCAGCATTGCCTCAATTGCGTCTCTCGTTTGCTGATGTCAGTTTTCCCCATTGATTTCTTCTGTTTTGGTTTTGGTTTTGGGCTCCGTGTGCTTTACCTTCGTCAACTTGTCGCCTGTCGCTTTCAACTGCACTCACTTTGCCAATTTGCAACTAAATTGCAAGGCTGTCATCGGTAGTCGCAGTTTGCCAGTCAGTTTGCAAATAAACTGACTCACGTTCTGGCAGCAAGCAACAAATTTAATAAGAAAATATGTTTGTCGCGACGTGACAACTGGGACACGCTCGACACCCATAAATGAGGCTGTGAGTGAGTGTGAGAGAGAGAGGGAGGGAGACAAATATAAAGGCAATTAACCTACCTACAAGATGCAACAACAGACAGAGAGAGAGAGAGCCAAAATGTCAAGATTGCAACTACAACAAGGTCGGCTTGCATGGCAAAGACAACTTAATTAACCTCGACCTTCTCCTGCTGACAACACGAGGCTGACGTCATTTCGTCGCCTCGTCGTCGCCAAAACCAGCCGCATTCAATGTCACTCACTGTGGGCAAACGCTGCTCCAGTCCAGTTGACCATCGCCAATTGCCACATTAAGACATCAATAAAAAAAAAAAAAAATAGTTAATAAATAAATGTGCCTGTGCGTGTGCGCGTCGCGCATTGTCAATTTTTTTTTGCGCATGCGCAACGCCAGCCGGCACCAAAAACCAAAAGCCGAAACCATAACCAAATAACCAGTTTGTCAGCCTCTCTCAATGTTGCACAAGTGGACGATCACACAAGCCGAGCGAGCAAGCAAGCTGCAAGCTGCAGTTTCAAGAACCAGGTCAAGGTTGCTGCTGCTGCTGCTGCTGCAACGACGATCGCAGAGCTTTCGCCTTGTTCGGTTTACATTGAAAGTCAAGTTCGCGCATAAACGAGAATGCATGCATGTTTGCCTGTATGTATTGTGTGTGTGTGTGTGTGCATGTTTGATTGACATTGGACAATGCGACACACAATGATGATGATGATGATAGCGACTGTTTGGTGCGTGCTGGGAAAACTGGCATGCAACATGTTTGATGGTGTTTTTTTTTATGATCTCATTTCAAATGCAGATTTGTGGATCATCGTATGGAGCCACATTTTCTTTGTCTTTCAAATAATTTAAAATCGTCCTTAGAAACGGTGCAAAGGTGAATATCAAATCCAAGGCTGCAAATCTGACACACAGATTGATCCAATTCAGTTTTTTTTAGGTCCTTCGAACCGGAACCTGAACTTAGCTTTCTAAATTGATGATCTCCCTCTGTAAAAAAATATTTGTACCATTAAGTTTTTACAACTAATTCTAACCTGTACTAGAGTTAGAGAATCTAGTTCTTTTTAATGACCTAGATCATATTTTTGATTAACTATTCACTTTTGAACTTTAGTTCATTTTTGAACTACAGTTAATTTTCTGTACTAGGTAATTTGAAAATTTTGTATCACTATCTGACCTATAGTTCAATATTTTAAAAATACAGGTCAAAAAATAAACTATAGTCCAAACACTGAGACCTAGTTCATTATTAATGACTAGTTCATTTAAAGTAGTTCACGAAATTCGACACAACTCTACCCTGTACCCTTAAAAATGGTTAAAAAGGGTATCATGAAGACAGAAGGATGCATTTTTGCCCCTTTAAAGTATGTATACAGGGTGCCACAGAATTCACTAGTGATTTGGCTTCAAGCGATTTGTCAAATCGATAGATTTCCGCCATGACGCGATTTCATTTCTTAGCAAATTGACTGCATAGGGCTGACACCTTCTTAATCTTATTCTGCTATTTTATTCATATTTTTAGTTATAGGAATTTTTATTTTATTTCTTTCTTTAAAAGGGTTCTCTGTTGACGACCTGATTTTTATCATCATTTTTTTATTTTTTTGTAAAGACCAATAAAAAGGTAAAACTTTGAATCTTTACTATTTATTTTTACATATTTCAAGCGTATACAGTTAAATTTTTAGAGAAAAATATTCAGTAGAACGAAAGTTATAGCGGTCTGAAGACACCTCGAAAAAATGGACGTCCTCTTACACCCTGATATCAGCTGATTAGCTTATCTGAAACAAAAAACCCCGGCGGTGCTTTAATCTGTATACTTAAATACACCGAGTGGACTACGATAAACAAATTTTTTTTTTAATTTTGATTTTTTACAGATTTTTGAAAAAAAAATCAGAATTTCATTAATTTTTTTCAATTTTTTGCTACAAAAATAAAATATTTAAAATGTTGGGATGATAATAGTCTACTCGATGCGTCTAGTATACTGAGTAGACCCTATAAATTTCATGTAAATGGGCCAAACCATTTTTGAGATATGATGGAGGAACGTTCAAAAAAACATGTTAAAAAATTCGGACAAAAAAAACGTCACTTAAATTCCCAAAAAAAATATTAATGTGGTTTTTCAAAACTTTTAAATTCTCCAAAAATAATTTTTAACCTCAGAAAAATCTGGAAAAAATATTTCTTCTATTGGGAGCCCATATTTATAAACAAAAATCGGTTTCCAGTAGCCATTTTGGCTGTTGCCTAGTGTAATTTATTTCATCTCATTTATTGACCAAATATATTAGAGAATCTGTATCTGAACAAAACACTCTACATAATATTATGATAGCTATACAAGTTCAAGTTTATTTCTTGGCTTTATTTTATTTAAGCTTGTTAGAAAAACTTTACGCAAAAAATACGTTTTTAAAATAATTTTTTAGAGAAATTAATAATTATTTAGATATTATCTTTTTTTAAAACAAAAATGTCAATTTTCGAATAAAAAATTTACGGAAATTTCTTTTTTTAAATATAAGTAATTATCGAAAGTCTTAATCCTTTAATAAATTCACGAAGAATATAACTCAGAAGGTTGTGTAAAAAATTTAGATTGATCGGTTCAGCCGTTTTTGAGATCTACCCAGCAAGCAAAGTTAGGAGCGCTCAAAACTATGTGTCTGAAAAGAGCCGAGCTTCAGAGCCTTTTTGGAGTAAACACATAAATTGGAGCGTTTTCGGAGCACATTCAGTGTTTTCTAAGCACAGGCTCATAAAAAGCTCTTATGTCTGAGCATATTCGGAATTATTGTAAGTAATAAGTGAGTAAAAACGGCGTTTAAAAAAAATAAGAACCTTTTATGAGGCGATTCAAGTGCCTAAAAAATCAACTTTTATGTGTCTTTTCCGAGGGTTTTCAATGCTTTATTGGGAGGGTGAAAGCACTTAGATCATAGTCAGAAAAGAGTCAGATTGGACTCAGAAATCTTTCACATTATGTGCGACCGTTTTCATAGAAAAAAATGCTCTTTCCGGACTCTTTTTTGGACACTATATGACTGTGAATTCTCATAAAAAAGTGTCAGAAAAGAGTCAGAAAACGCTCAAATTGCTTGCTGGGTAGTGATCACCGACTTTTAAAAAACAGTTTTGAAGAAAAAAGTGTTTAAAGTTTTAGAAGAAGTTTTCAATTGATGACTCTTTTGTATATTTTTGATAAGTGTATTTATAAATATTTATGTCAGATCGACTGTTTCGCGCAGTGTGCTTTGAACCGAACCTTTTGCAGAATTTCAAAAGTTTGAAAGCTTATCTAGGCATATTTTAAAGGATGGCTGGCTAACTGGTGTTTAAGCAATTGCATTACTTCAGTCGAAGCATTAGACTATATTTTTATATTTCCTTCTTGACTTACAAATTTAATTAATTTCCCGCTATACCAAATGACCCAGCTATTCTATAAATAAACTTTAGTTTAACCATTAAATGGGTGTACAATTTCACTTTAAATGCTTTGTTCGTGTAGTATGCAAATATGTTTGAGTTTGTTTTTGTTCTATGTTTGACATTGGCTTAGTTTTTTTTTTGCTATCTGGTCTCCTCCTACTCCTCGTGAGCGAGGTCAGACACTTTAGCTGTTTTTTTTTTTTTGCACAACTAATTGATAATCAAACAATTGCCGTTTGTAATCGCTAATTAGTTGTTTGGCTGGTTGCATTGTCTGGGCCAAAGGCTGGCAAGGTTGTCACACGTTGCGTATGCGCAACAGCTGCAAGTTCAAGTTTATTACGCATACGCCCCAGAATCAAACCAAAAACCAAAGGAGAACAATTCTAATTTATTGATGGCAGTCAATGCCATGGCATGGCTATAAATGTAACTCAAATCGGTTCAAGATCAACAGCAAAAAAAAAAACAGAAAAAAACAAAAAACAAACCTTGTGACAGCCACAGAACAGAAAATGTGAACCACTTTTGAAGCCATTTTGTGGTTAGGTTTAGTCATAATTTATTCTTGAAGCTGATGGTGGTTGTTGGGCAAACAATTATGCCGAGGTCCCTTATCAACTTCTTGAGTCATTTGAGTCGTTGCATAGAATTGCGGTTGCAATTGAAACAACTAAGTGATGAGTGCACATTGAGGCTGCCAAGTTGTTGTTGCTCAATGCTCAATGCTATTAGTTATCTTATTCTCTCTCTCTCTCCCTCTCTGCTGCAATTCTCAGGGTCTTTGCGGCAATAATAACAACAACAACAACATCTGCTATATAAACAAGCATACTTATAGTATATTTTTAGTGTGTGTTATGGGCTGGCATTTTGTTGACTTTGAAAAACTACTTTTAAATGACGAAAGACTTGGAATTACTAGACACTCACATCAATTTTCATTTACTTATGAAAACTAATAGCATTTTCATTTAACTTAACAGCAACCTTCTCTGTTGCCTGTCTAGCCATTAATCAGAGAAATGTAACCGCAAACCAAATTAAAAGGTTGCCGCTGCACACACAGACACAGACAGACACTCACACAGCCACACAGACACTCACAATGCACTTGACTTGACAATTTCATTAAACATTTTATTAATTATTATATTTATGGCAATTAAGGCAAATAGTTTTTCATTTATTTATTTCACTGGAAGTGTAAAATAAAAAAATACCATATTTAATTGGCTTATTTTTCCTTTGCAAATAAAATCTGTTTACGATTGCATTAAACAAAAGTTAATGGTCAAATTATTCTTATTTATGCTGAATTTTTATCAATTACAGTGAACGAAAGTAAAAGAGAACAAAATAAAAGCCTATAATTTACAAATAAATAACAAATTTTTGTAATATTTAAGGGATATAATTTTGCAAAAGTTTGAATAATTAAATACTTTTTTAAGAAAAATTAAAAAAAAAATTCTAAACTGTAAAAAGTAAGAGCGATGCCGTCAAGTGCCCTGACAACACTAAGAAAAAGACGACTGGCAGAATTCTAGTACGATTGGGATGGAATTAGCCTTCTATATTTTTAAATTAAAAGTCGAGCAGGACCGACATCAACTTATGCTCTCGTTTTTAGTTATAGGCTTGGGTTATTTTTTGAAGATTTAAGGGGGTGAACAGTGTTTTATGAGTGTTTTTTAAAAAATTTCTGGAAAGAACGCTATGAGAGCTTTTTTAATTTGGTTTTTTGTTTAGTGTTATTTATTAATTAAATTTAAAAATACAAAAAAAAAGTTTGGAATTCGAGGGCTGTTCAAAAAGTTATCGGCCTGCCAATTAAGGTCTCAAAAAAAAGGTGATGAGGTGGTAGCCATGATTTCGGGACTCCAGGTTATCGGAATTGAAAACGGTAAATGAGGTTATGATCAGAATTGATGTAATTCTGGCCTGTACCTCAATCATAATTTTTAATATTTTTTTGAAAAATTGGCGGCATTTTAAAAAATAGTTTTCGATTTTTCAAGTTTTTTTTTGGAGTTTAGTGTAAAAAAAATAGTAAAAAAATGTTTTTCCTCATGATTGAGGAACGGGCCAGAATTACATCAATTCTGCGTCGATTGCAACATGGCTGATCAAAATCGGTTTAAAAGAACTGGCGCAATCATGGCTACCAGGTCAAAAAACGTGGTTTCGAGAAAAACGCGGTAAAAGTTTTGAGCAACGTTGAAAATACTCACTTTAGCAAGAACATTGCTCCACTAAAATGGATATATTTGCTAAACTATTTCGAATATTTGAAAATGGTTTAATGGGGATGAAATTGGAATGTCGAAGTTATAATAATAAGGCAAAACAAAAAAATTGAAAAAAAAAATATGTTCAAAGGTAGAAGACCCCCTTAAGTAGTCCTATTATTTTATTCTTGGATGTACTTAAATTAAGTATGAAACAAACACGTCTTAAATCGAGCCTTTTTCGTACTTACAGTAAGCCTAAAAATTCTGGAAAACTCATTCCTATTTCAAGAACAAAATTTCATAGTTCTATTACTTAACTTATGGTTAAATACAGTTATACCTTCTTGGACTTTGATTAGCTCAAGGAAAAAAGATCTATGCAGACATATTTGATTCGTTATAGAGACATTGTTTCAAGCACAAATTGGAAACAGCTTAAGAATATAATAGGCCTAAACCAAGAACTTTTGGAACTAAACTTGGCTTCAAGACTATTTTGGGGGAATAATTTAGAATTTAATAAACTTCAAGGAAAAATATTTTGTAAATAATAAAAATAAATTCTAGATTTAAAAGTTAACTTGGGATTGACTTGAGACTTTTACGACCTAAACATATACTCAAAAAGATCTTAATATAGTTCGAAATGTACTTAACATATCTCGGAACGGTCTAGAATCAAGGGTTTAGGGATTAAAAAAATCGTACTTGATAAAAGAGCTTTGTGCTTGAATCAAGTATATTTGTACTAACCGTACTACTTAAAGTACAAAGTTCTCGGATTTTTTTCTGGGTGTTCCAAATGTACCCTGTACCGTTGATCTGGTGTTTCTTTATACGCATATGTACAACACGCTGCAGCCTATTGGATTGGAGTTTATTAACCGATCTTATTGGGCGCTTTAGATTAGCTAGATATTAGGCCTAAATAAAAAAGTTTTAAGTCACAAGGTTATAACTTTTAAATTATAGCTCTGACAGTTTTTTGTGGTATATGGGAGAAGCGCAACAATTAATGAAAAATAATTCAGAACTTTACGAGAGGCAGGCAACGGGATAAATCAATAACGAAGTTAAAATTGGTAAACACGTTGAATACATTTCAAAAAAATCGTATTATTTTTCGTAAATTATTTTATTTATAATCTTCTCTAGGTATTATGAATCAAATATGTAATTCGCCAAACAAAACTAAAATAGGATTTAATATGTAATCGATATCTCACGAAAAGACTTCGAAACTAATAATAAATCTTTGAAATCTAAAAAAAAATTTAATAAATTTAAAAAAAATACCTAAATCCAGAAAATTCCCGCTTTATTTAAATTACTATTTTTCCCGCAATCGCGCGTTGAAAAAAACCCAGATTTGATGACCAAAAATGATAATGGCAACACTAACTCGACCAAACATGAGGGGAGAACGAGCCGGCTCGAGGCATATCGATAGCATCAGAGTCAATTAAAGTATTTTGAAGGCCGTAATTCGAACACTGAAATCACTTTTTAATATTGTGTCATTTATCTTGAATTTTTTAAGCAAAGAAGACAAAGTTCCACTAAGGAAAAATAAGGTCTAGCTACTCGAACCCTATTCACTATGAGCCTTACAATTATTTAGTACCTAAATGTATTATAGCTTATATTTAAATAAATAAATAAAATAAAATAAATAGAATTTTCTTCTTCTTTTCATTCATATTTTCAATAAAATATGAACTCATCGATGAAATAAATAATCTTCATACATAAAATACAGTCCACTCACAGTTTAATTAATTTACAAACAGAGATAGGACATACTTCACTTATGCTGGTGCACTCAGCTCTAGTTTTTGAGAAATACTTTTATTAAGCTCTCAAAAGTATAAAACAAAACAGTTTTCCACATCACCTTTTGAATTTAAAATAAAAAGAAAATAAAATCTTAAAGTAAAAACTAATAATTCACACATTTTTAGACACTTCCACTAATAGTTTTTCTATTTTGCTGTTTTCAATTCATGCCAATGCATATTTTAAGTGATTCTCCCCCCTCAAACACTACACACACTTTGCAGACTCGCATGTCTCAAGGACTTGTGCCCCTCCTCAGCTTGTTTTATGTGGCACACGATTCTGGCTGGGCACGTCCATTGACGCGTTCATTCGCACGTTTTCACTGTTCTCCGTCTGCACATTAATCATAATTTCATGATTAGCGCAAGCTATTTTTATTTTTTTTTTGTTGTTTTGTTTATTAAATATTTTCCACTCCCGCCTTAAAGAGTACGAGTATTTATGACCCGTCGATGCCACGCGTCGATAGGCGAGCCATGTTGTCATAAATTGCAATTATTTAACCAAAAAAAAAAAAGGAGAAAAGAAAAACATAAACAATTTATGCATAATTTTGTTTTTACCCCTCTGGCTGTGGTTAAAATTTATGGCTCACTTTTAATTATGCAACACAAGTGGCAAGTTGAAGTATGCTTTTCAAAAAAATTATTGCAGTTTACCTCAGCGCAAAAAAAAAATGGCGAATCTGCTAGTGATTAATAAAAAAAAAAAATGGTGAGGCAAACATGCCTTACATATTTTTAGAGGGAGGGTGTTGTGTGTGTGTGTGTGTGTGCCCTGTTGTTGATGCGTCTGATGTCGCGTCACGTTCTCCACGCAAGAATATGCCACCGCCACCGCTTGAGTTATTTCCATTTTAGCCTGCTCTTTGATGTAAGCTCAGGTAAGGGACTTGGGGCTGGAATTGGGTTAACTTTGTCTTGCTCAACAACTTTAACACAAAATAACATGAATTTGCACAAATATAAGATAATTTTGGAATTTCCTGAAAATAATTCAAATTAAAAACTACTCAGGAGAATGTCTGCTTTGAAGATATGACACATAAAGTAAGGATCAGAATTTGTCCATTTAAGAAACCACAAATATGACTTTAAGCTCAGCTTCTCTGCACTCTCTTGACTTGTATACTTTTAATTTTGTACAAGAAGTGTCTTCAACGAACTGCAAATTTTTAAAGTATTTTTATGGTTCTTAATCATACAGCTGATGCCAGTAGCTGTAAAGGTGACGGCTGATTAAAAATTGAAGAACTTTTTTTTTATAAAAGTTTAATAGAATGTTTTTTGACTAAAAGAAGAAAAGGTAGCATAAATTAAGGGTGGAAAAAGGAAGTCTGTTAAACGTAGAAAGGTAGAAAAAGGAAAGATGAAGATAAAAGATAAAACGAAACAAAAATGAAAGTGGGAAAATATGAAAGTGGAAGAAAGTAAGTAAGAGAAAAGAGTGGGAAGTTTAAAAAAGATTCTTTGAAGTAATAAAAATTAACGAAAAGATAAAGAAAGGGATAAGAAATTATTAAAGAAATGGAAGGAAAGAAGAAACGAAAGAGAAAGAAAATAAGTCAGAGAAAAGAGTAGAAAGTTTAAAAAAGGAACTTTGAGGTAAAGAAAAAGAAAAGGATAAGAAAATAGAAAAGAAATGTTAAAAAAGAAAAGGAAGGTAAGAAGATAAGAAAGAGGAAGAAAATAAGTAAAAGAAAAAGAGAAGAAAGATGAAGAAAGAAAAATTTGAAGTAAAGAAGAAAAGGAAAAAGGAAAAGAGAAGAAAGTTAAAAAAAGGTAAGAAATAAGAAAAAGAAAATAAAAGTAAGAAAAAAAGAAGTAAAGAAAAAAATGAAGAAAAGATAAAGAAAGGGATAAGAAAATTAAAAGAAAAAAGAAAAGGAAGGTACAGAGATTAGAAGATAAAAAAGGAAGAAAAAAATGAGCGAAAAGAGTTAAAGAAAATAAAAATAAAGTAAATAAAAAGGGATAAAAAAAATAAGAGAAGTAGAAAAGAAAAGGTAGGTAAGAAGAAAGAAGAAAAAAAACAGAAAAGAGAAGAAATATACAGATAGATATAAAGAAAGATATTTAAGAAACCTCGACTGACCCGAACCGGACCATTTCTTCTAAGGTTCGGTTCACATTCAAAAATTTGACAAACCAAAAAATTTAATGAGAATCTTGAAGAGTACTACGTCTGTTGTAACCCCAGGAAATAATGTTAATAATTTTATAGACTACTTCGAAAAATTAAATATTTCGAAACAACTAAACATACCTACATTAAACTCTTACATTTTTACACTACAGATAGAACTTCGCTAAAAAATCCTGGCAGAGAAGAGGACAAACAGAAAGACTATGTCCCACGTTTAACACCAAATTAATGTGTCTCAAAGTTAACACAGCTTTATTAGCCTAAAAATTATCTATTTGAACGAGTCGGTTTTCTCTGTGCATTTGTTCATCATGTCGAAGCAGATATAGTTATACAAAATAAATGAATGCTAGCCCATTTCTCAAAATGAAAATAGCCTTAAAGAATGCACTAGACACATGATACATTTATCTCGCTTTCGCGCTTTTGGTCAAGTATGAGAGGATTAACTCTTAGTACGGAACAACTGAAATTCTTTAGCTTGTTTTTAACTTGAAATAGACTTTTTGCAACAAACACGGGATGATTTCAGATTTAACTTCAACCATCAGTAGTATTTTTCGTTATGTGGCAACAACATTCCAATGTCCAATGCTTTAGACACCATTCTAATCAAGTTCTATATCCGAACTTGAAGTCGAGAAAAATTAGCTAATTTAAGAACTGTTTAAATTCATCCCTTAAGAAAGTAAAATCCAGCTCGACTGTTACATTTAAAATGTTGTTATTTCTAGATCGTATTACTACAGATTATGCAAAAATAAAAAATCATGATTTTCTTTCTACCAAGTATGCTTTTTATGAATATAAATAAACAAAAAAATATATTATTGTACAAGTAACCATCGACTGAACCAAAACCTATTCTGAGAACAGAAATGTAGAATTATAAGATGCTTTAAAAAAGTGAAATAACAACTCGTTCAAAGAAAATAATTTAATTAGAAGTTTCATAATTTGTTATAAGCCTAAACATAGTATTTGTTTAACTCGATTTTCAAAATATATTTTTAAACTAACATTCTTTTATTTCTTTCTTTTCTTTCAGGTAAGTTTTCCCCAATGAAATGAAGTTGTGGGAAAGCCGAATTGTTTAAAAATGAGTGAGTTTTATTTATAGAAAAGGTTTGAGCAAGTGTGGGTGTTTAACCTAAATTTGGATTAAGTGGTTGACACATTGTGACTGTAACTGATTCTCTAGGGCAGCCCTTTTTTTTTGCTTACTGCTTTGGGATTTTTAAACTTTTTTCCAATATCGTATTAAGATGCTTAAGTTACACACACACACACACCCAGTTCATTGGCCATGTCATAGGCAGCTGCCACGCCTCTTTTGCATAATTGAAATCTACTTTGTCTACTGCTTCGCTGAAAACCGAAGCCAAATCGCAAGTCAAAGTCAGGTTATTAAATATTTAAGCATCGTCGGGGGACCGCTAAATCCTGTGGCTGTCAAGGTGCTCAAAAAACCTGTCACACATGCTGGAAGAGAGAGAGAGACTTACCCTGAATTCAATTTCAGCTTCTACTCTTTTTTTTTCTTTTATTTTTGGTTGGTAAAAGAGAAGCACTAAAAAAGAAGAAAGAGAAAGAAGAATACAAAAAAAAATCAACTACTAAAAGTATTATTATTGTTGGTTGCACCTTGAGTTGGTTTACTTTGTCACGGATATGTTTTCTTTAGACTTTCCAAGTCACGCATGTGTGTGTGTGTGTGTGTGTGCCGGAAGTTGAATAGGAAATTTTATATGCTTTTATAACTGTGCACGTGTTTACAAGAGTTCCGGCTGCAACCAAAAGCTGAGAGTTCTTCTAGTTGTGTGTGTGTGTGTGTGTGTGTATGCATGTGTGACTTACCTTGCGGCAACTGGTTCGTTTGATGAAGTGCCGCTCAAGCTGTGGCTTTGGTTTCTTGTGTGCATCTACATATGCACTTATTTGCCTCCTATATATGTATATATGCATGCATAGTTTTCCCATCAAACCACCTTGGAAATTAATCAAATTTGCCACATAAGAAAACCTTTGGCAAAGTTCAGCTTCTGCTTGCAAGAGTGTGAGAATTGTGTTTAGCTTAGAAATAAGTGAGGCATAACATTTGGTTAAGTAATTTTACTAAATAATTTTAATTAAGTTTTGTTCAATATTTGGGCAGCCATTTTGACTTATCCTTAAGCGTCTCACATATGCTTCGTTTATACAAGCTTGCTTTAACTTAGTAAATGGACAGCTTAAAGTATGCTATGCTTATGAATAGAAATAATTAAGGAGAATATTCCTGTATATTTGCCTTAAGATTCATTTATTTTGTATGCCAATAATGAGACTTGCAAACTGAAGGAGTGCCCAGGGTAGTTTTTGTTGACGTTGACACAACTGAGTACCAATTTTAGGGCTTAAATTAATTATAACTCAATTAAAAAAAAAAACATGATATTTGCCCTTTTAAGTATGCTATGTTTAAGAATATGAATAATTAAGAGAAAAATTTGAACACAAATTACTTTTGTATACCTTTAGCTGGTCAGACAATCTTATGAATGACCTCAATTTATCACGTTTAAATAGGTTTGCATACTTTGAGGGGCAAAATCATGATAATTTTTTGGCCATTAAAAAATGTTTCCAGCTTAGAAACGTGTTTGTTTTTTTTGTGCCTTCAGCCTAACGACGTCTTGCAGCACAGGTCGTTAACGACCTGTAATGCAGCGGGTAATGCAGCAGCTCAGACAAATTCGTCGTGTTGCTGTTGTGGCATGTGCCCTTCATTTGTTTTGTTCACAAAAGGCCAAAAAATCGATTTAGTTCAAAAAGTGCCTAAAAGACAAAAATAAAGTGTTAAAAACCCTTAATATATTTTATAAGCAAACAATATGTGCACTAAACATTGTTCATATATACATTACATATGAATGAGACGTATAATAAAAAGCAGCGAAATTTAAAAAAAAAATAAAACATTTGAAGAAACAATTTTAAGCCGCGAATTTCGCAACATTTATGAATGTATTAAGCGAAATTTCTTGTGCATAAAATGCGGTCTTCTGCGATAAGTATGTGACATGGCTGATAGTCCGGACTTGTATAAGTGAATTTTCTTGACTGACATGGACAAAAATCATATCAAATAGGTTGTCTCCGACTGACTGACTGATTCATTGGAAAACTTAGCAGAGCCTATACGGTTAGAGATAGAAAACTGAAACTTTTACAAGGAAAATTCCCGGTACACTTTATATGGAAAAAGGATAGTATTCAAAACAAAGCAGCAAAACTCAAAAATTTTGGATGAGGTTCAAATCGGTTAGTAATCTTTGGGTTCGGTTCGCGGATCGGTTTCTGAATCCTCTGAAACCCAGGTTTTGGTTCGGATCTCGGTTCACTTGTACAAAGACGGGATCGAGACAAGAATTTCAGAATTGGAAAATTCGTTCACAAGTTAATCCTCTTGTACTTGACATCGTTTCGGATTGATTTTAGTCCAAATATTTCGGGTTTTGCTTCTGTGTAGGCACTATATCTTCCTGGAGAAGTTCATCTATACGCGAAATAAGTAAACTCAAATTTTTTGAGAAAATTCGAAAATTTTTTCAATGTATGCTTCTTTCTTGGACATTCTTAGTAACTCTTCAAGATTTAATTTTAGACTTATTATTTGCATTACGATACAATCAATGTAGACATGGTTTACTATATTTTCGAACCCAAAAATTCAACTATAATTATAGAAATGTTCATTGTTTTGGTGCCGATTGAACTATAATTAGAAATGTTATTTTCCGATCTTGGAAAATCCGTCCGAAAGGTCGGGAAATGCCTAGAAAATACTATATGAAAAACTATTTTCATTCGATTGACTACAATAATCGGTTTTTAAACACATTATGGAAAATAATTAGACTATTGATTTTTCGGTGGTGAAATTTCCGACTCCTTAGTAGAAAATAAGAGAGAGAAATCCAGAGAAATCTGGACCAGTTTTCAATACTGAATCACAAACTTTATGTGGAAGTTGAGAACGGATAGTTGTTTGGGACATAATTAACCTAAAAATAGGCACTTGGGTTACGGTGACGGTCTTGTTTCGGGTATACCAGTAAAAATTAATAGTTATGGTTTCGATTGGATTTCCTGTTTTTTTTTTTTAACTTTTCAAGAGTTGAGCTTATACACTGATCAAAAAAAGATGGATATTAATTTGATATTTTGACAAATATAATTTATATCAAATTATTTCAAAACTAAAACATTTGATTTTTTGCTCAGATGAGATAAAAATATAGTTCGACGCCATACTGCATTGAAGGCCTATTCTCAGATGACATAAAAATTATTTTCATCACAATGCTTCATATGAATAGAAACACTTTTGTAGAGCTTTGAAATCAGAATGGTTTTGAACAGCTGTTTTATTTATGTGACGCATAAGGCGAAAATAAAATTTATGACAACTGAGAATAGGCCGTTTAATAGAAACACTTTTGAATAGCTTTCAAAGCTGTATGCTTTAGAAAAGCTTTCTTATTTCTTTGAAGTATTGTGACAAAATAAATTTTTACGTCAGCTGAGTATAGTAAAAAATATATTGAAAATAAATACAATGAGAATAAGGAAAATGACAAAAAAAAATTAGGCAGCCTAGAAAAATATATAACTTGTTTCTTAGGTGTTTACCCATACGCGTATGCGTTGGCTCACTGCATTGAGCAGTCAATCCATTCGTGTTAAGATAAAAGAAGACCAAATGCTTATAAAATTACCCCAACGTCACACATCACCTTTCGGTTCATAAAGTTTGAACGGCGTCCGCATAAAATGGCACTGCCCACTACATATGTAAACCTCGTTTTACAGCAATTCCTACCCGAAAGTTAAAAACATAAAAACAACATTTTAATTTGATATTAACCGCACTTAATTTGTTAACCAACCAGAAAACGAAATCCACTTGAAAAAATCATGTGAAAACCAAGCGCTCTTAAGTCTGTGGCGTTTTTTTTTTTTTCAAGCTAAAACCGTAAAACGAGTGAAAAGTTGAATTCTTGTGTCCTCTTTCAACGCAATCAACAGAAATGCTACTTAAAAATTTATTTGCGACACGCACGAGACTCAGACTTAGGAGCAAGAGGAAGCACACACACACTCACATGCTTACAAGCACACAGCCAGGACAAAAAAAAAAGGACAATCAACATTTTAACACTTTAGAGGCAAAAAAAACCCTGAATGAAAAATAGAAGGATAACAGCAGGAGGAGGAGCAACAGCAGCAGCCGTTGAGAAATGTGTTGCGGTCATGCATTTTTATACAAGGACAAAATGTATTGTTAGTTTGTGTGTGTGTGTGTGTGAGTGTGTGTGTCTGCGGGTGCCCTTTTAAAACCCGCTTGAGCCTGTCATTTGTGGAATTTTTGTGCCTTGCTTTAGTTATCGAAAATTAATAAAAACCAAAAACAAACAAGGCATTCCCAGGACACGTGTCCTGCACAAATATTGACCATACAAGTGTGGCAACTGTAGTTCAAGCGCAACCAAATCTTTTGAGCAACTTTTGTGTAAACTTTTCTAATCAAACACTTGGCTACTTGGCTGGAAAACTATCCCCACCTTCCACACACACACACGCCTCCTCGTCTCTGTGGCAATTCCTGCCCAAAAAAAAAAAAAAAAAAAAAACTCAACTTGTTTGTTTGCTTGTTGCCACACTCTTGCTGCACTTGCTGCATTTTCCTGCACCCTCTCTCTCTCTCCATTTTCCTTGGGGTGTGCTAAATGAAGCAGCTCAATTTCATCCTGTGTGTGTTGTGTGGCTAGCAAAAGTGTTGCTTGGCCAGCGGATGAGCTGGATTGCCGACGTAATGAAGCCGCACAAATGCATACAACAACTACAGGAATGCAAAAAAAAAAAAAAAAAAAAAGAAGAAAAGTTCGTACCGTAGTAATCAAAAATTGTTGTTCAAGTTGAGTATGAAAAGCAATGAAGTTACATGAATTGGAATTTGTTTTGAGGGTCTTTCTGATTAACGAATTATGGCTGTAAGGTTATAATAAGTGAAGCATGAAATTTTTATATTTTATTGTACAAAATAAATTATTTGCTTTTTGATTTAGTTCTCTCTTTTGTATTTCTACTAGCTGTTATAACCGTTTTATGATTTCTTCATCTGTAATTCTTTCTTTCTAATTGCCTGTGTCCAAATAGGGTAAAGTTGTGTAAGTTGGGAAGATAAGTAGGGGAAAAGAGGGTAGAAAGATATAGGTTGCTGGTTCATATCCGGCTCGAAGGACCACTTCCAAAATTGCTTGTAATAGAATAAAATTGTATTAGGTGGGAAGAAAAGGAGGAAAAAGGTAAGAAAGCGGGTATAACGATATTCATTGGCTGCTGGTTCATATCCGGCTCGAAGGACCACATCCGAAATGGCTTGAAATAGAATAAAATTTTGTAAGGTGGGAAGAAACGAAGGAAACAAGGAAAGAAAGAGGGAAGAAAATCCATAGGTTCATATCCGGCTAGAATGATCACATCCAAAATTGCTTGTAATAAAATAATATTTTATTAGATGGGAAGAAAAAGAGGAAAAAAGGCAGGAAAGAGGATAAACAGATATCCATAGGACGCTGGTTCATATCCGGCTCGAAGGACCACAACCAAAATCGCTTGTAATATAATAAATTTGTATAAGGTGGGAAGAAAAGTTAGAACAAAGTGAAGAAAGAGGATGAGACGATAACCATAGGTCGCTACTTTATATCCGGCTCGAAGGACAACATCCAAAATCGATTGTAATAGAATAAAATTGTATAAGATGTGAAGAAAATGAGTGAAAAATGCAAAAAAGAGGGTAGAAAGAAATCTATAGGACGCTGGTTCATATCCGACTCGAAGGACCACATCCAAAATGGCTTGTAATAGAAAAAAATTGTATAAGGAAAAATGGAAGAAAGCGAGTAGAAAGATATCCAAATGTCTTTGGTTCATATGCGACTCGAAGACCACATCCGAAATAGAATAAAATTGTATAAGGTGGTGGGAAGAAAAGTAGGAGAAAAGGGAGAAAAGAGGGTATAAAGATATGCATATCTGGCTGAAAAGGACCACATTCAAAATCACTTATAATAGTATATAATTGTAGAAGATAAGAAAGAAAAGTAGGAAAAAGGGAAAGAAAGAGAAAAGAACAGGTTTCTGGTTCATATCCGGCTCGAAGGACCACATTCATAATCTCATGTTATAGAATAAAATTGTATAAGAAGGGAAGAAAAGTAGGGAAAAAATGAAGGAAAGAGGGTAAAAATTCTCAATATAGTTATGCACTCAAAAGTATCGCTTAACAACTATATGAAACTTAAGCGATACCTTTTGAGTGCATAACTTAAGTAAAAAACTGCATTTCACAAAACAGAAAAAGACTCATTTATAATGTCCCTTAATGCTTTTTTATTTGTGGCTTAAACAGAAGATGAGCAAAATAACAGCTAGAGAAAAAAGAAGAAAACAATGTTGATAAGAACTAGATGGAAAAACGATAAAGATAAGAAAGAGAAACCCCTATTAAGAAAGAATATATTTTGTTTTTGGCTGTACTTAAATTAAGTATGAAATATTCTTAAATACTAAACTTACCTTTAATATAACTGAAAAAATAACATAAAGTGAGCCACAAATTTGTAGAAAATGCTCTTGAAGTGTTCTTAGTTCAAGTACAAAATTTCTTAAATTGAGTATGCAATAGACTTAGGGCCGATTTATCATCTCCTACATAGCACTATCTGTCACATTAATTGTTCGAAGTATTAGACATGATAATCTAGTAACCCTATATCTTGTATTGTTTTAAAATGTCAAATGACAAGCTATTTACAATGGAAACAAGACAACATAAGGATTGTCATGTCTCATGCGTCCAACTGTGTAAATCCAGCCTAAAATGTATGTTTAACTGACACACAGCTGCTATCTAGAAGATGAGAAGCGGCCCTTACAATGTCAAGACGAAAAAGTATGCAATGAAAAATGCGCATTATTTGAACACTAAAAATTCTCAACTGCTTATGGAGTGATAATTATTTGATGTACAACTTCATACCTCTGATCTTGGGTTAATTCAAGGCCTTAGAATCTTTACAGCCGTATTTCATACATACAGAGACCTCCTTACAAAATTTTGTACAAAATTTTGTATTAGGGTTACTTTATTTAAAAAAAAAAACAAATTGGGAATAGCTTAAGAATTTCGTGGAAACTAAGAGGATGAAATTATTATATATTATCTTATTGTGGTTCAAGAATGTGTTAGGGTTTACTTTAGAATTTATTAGACTCTAACAAGAGTTTATTGTACTTATTTCAAGTACGTAAATTTCTGTTTCAAGAGTGTATCGGGCTTTACTTAAGACCATAACGACCTAAATAGATTTACAAGATTCCTAATACAATATATACCAAAACGGTCTTTAAGTTAAATATTTCAAAATTAAAAAAAAATACTTAAATTAAGAATTTAGTATTTAGATCAACCATTTTTACTTACACCGTTTATACTTAATTCAAGTACAAAAATCTTGATTTTTTTCACTGATCAAAATAAAGGAATATAAATTCTTAAAAATTTCTTATAAATCTTAAATCAGCTTGCCCTCGAGCTTAGCCAAACAGTTAACAGAGTCGCCTGTCGTCGTTCTGTTAAGCTTTATATTGCTCTTAAATCAAAGAGAAGTGTCCCCAAACCAAAGAGAGTGCTCTTTAACCATAACTGTTATGTCAAGTAACAGTTCTGGTAAATGCTGCTGTTTATCCTCTGCAGCCTAAGAGGACCAACTAGAAGCAGCAACAGCATCCGAACCATGGCGGTCATTTGTTCAGTTGTTGTTGGACCGCAAGAGCGTAGTGTTGTATGTGACGGTGCGAAAAAAAAAACTTTTGGTGGCCAGCCAAATAACTAAAGAGGAAGAGGCAAAGAGCAAGACAGCGAGAGAGAGAGAGAGAGAGAGCGAGAAAAAGTAAACAGGCAAGCGAAGTTAAACAAAGGCAGATGATGGGCCAGCCGAAGGCACATGCATTCCCTATATGTGTGAGTGCAGACAATGCAAACGTTGTGTTCGTCCTGTCGTCTGTTAATTTGCATGCGGGCGCAATTTTTGGTACCATCCTCTTTCTTGTGGTTGCAATCCGGCCCCGTCAACACCTTTTATCATTTTTGTTGAAAAAAACTAACCAAAAGCGTGCTTTTAGGTGTCGAACATGGCCAAAGGACATCAACATATGTTGGCTTTTGTTATTTCGCGAAATGTGTTTGCTCTGTGTGAGTGAGTGTAATGTTTATGTATGAGTGTGAAGTTGAAAAAAAGAATTGTTATTCATCGTCAGGCAGGTGACAACATATGCTAACATATGTTAATGTCCACAAAGATAAACCGTTTTTATTTTCTAATTGCTTAAAAATTTTCCAACTTAAAACGGAAGTCGAGTTGACAACTTTTTCAATTTGGCACAGTAGACAAAGTTTATGCTGGTGTGTGTGTGTGTGTGTGTATGACCCCTCTCCAAATGGATTTCTACGTGACAAATCTTTATTTAATTTCAAAAAATGCGAAATAAACTTTGACTTTTGTTGAGATTTATGTGAAGGCAATATAAATAGGTTGCCCTCAAAGTGCTTTTCAGAGACTGAAAGTTTTGTTGTTGTTGTTGTTGCTGTTATTTGCACGCTACTGGGGTGTTGGGGCAAAAGTTTTGACTGCCTGGCGATTTAGTTTTCTTCAAGTAATAAGGTGGCCTTTGGAAACTTTTTAGCAGCTTATTTGCCCGGCAATATTTTGTAAATTTTTATGTAGCTATTTACAGTTGAAAGAACTGCAAGAACAAAAAGTTTTTTTTTTTTGTTTTGGTTTCCCTTTTCATATTAAAAGATTTGAATACTTTTACATTATTTATTGGTAGTTATGAAATACGGCGGAGGTATTTCAAGAACCTCCAGTTTGATTTAAAGGACTTTGTAATGAGTTTTGGTTCTTACCTTTAGTTAAGCTTTAAAATCTAATCGTTTTTACCTCGAGAAATCAAATTAATATTTTTTTTATACTTTTGTGGATTAAATTAACAGAGAAAGTATCAAACTGATACCATTGATCATTAAATTTAAACTGAAATGAACTGAAAAATATCAACTTGATTCTCTTTAGCATTAACTTGATATCAAAAAATTAGTCTGCTTTCAGTTCAAATTTGATACAATTTTTTTTTACTTGTGCAAGCTAATGAGCGCCTTTCGTTAAGAATCGCTTTTATATGTACGTTGCCATGGGCATACCGACATTTTTCTAAACATGTTGAAGGTTGTTGGTATTACAGGAAGTTAACTAATCATCATTTTTGAGTAGCTTTTTTCTTGTATATGATTCGTTTAATGACCCTGCACGTTGCCATGGGCATACCTTTATTTTTATTTTAGATTGGAAGGGTGGTGCTATTACAGAAAGTAACTGCTCGTTATTTTTGAGTAGCTGTTTGCTTGTATATGTTTCGTACAATGACCCTGCACGTTGCCATGGGCATACCTATATTTTCTTTATAGATTGGAAGGTTGGTGGTATTACAGGAAGTAACTGCTCGTTATTTTTGAGTAGCTTTTTGCTTGTATATGTTTCATATAATTAACCTGCACGTTGCCATGGGCATACCGAAATTTTTCTGATAGGTTAGAAAGTTGGTGGTATTACAGGAAGTAACTGATCAACATTTTTAAGTAGCTTTTAGCTTGTATATGTTTTGTATAATAAACCTGCACGTTGCCATGGGCATACTGACATATTTCTAAACGTGTAGAAGGTTCTTGGTATTACAGGAAGTAACTTATCGTCATTTTTTTGGTAGTTTTTTGCTTGTATATGATTTGTATAATAAACCTGCACGTTGCCATGGGCATACCGAAATTTTTCTGGTGTGTTAGAAGGTTGGTGGTATTACAAGAAGTAACTGATCAACGCTTATGAGTAGCTTTTCGCTTGTATATGTTTAGTATAATGAACCTGCACGTTGCCATGGGCATACTGACATTTTTCCGATGGGTTAGAAGGTTGGTGGTGTTACGAAATGAAACTGATTGTCATTTTGAGTAGCTTTTTGCTTGTATATGTTTCGTATATCGAACCTGGACGTTGCCATGGGCATACCGAAATTTTTCTAATCGGAAAGGAAGTTGTTGGTGCACTGTTTAGCAAGTTGATCAGCCGTTTACCCAAATCGAGTTGGATAACTTTGAGCCAAGGGCTTTTTTGACGACTTGATTGTTAGAGAAAATGCTTAAGCTGTATTTTCACTTGTCTGAGATCTCATATGTGATAGCTGAAAAATATTTCAGGTAGTTGTAAGTTGGCTCTCAAAAAACTCATGAGAGTTTTAATAGGGTTTTCTACAAAAATTTGCCACATTTAAACTTCTCTGGGCCCAAGAAGCCTAAGTGGGAAAGTGACTTGTCGCACTCAGCCATCACAACCTAAAACTTCTCTGATTGACTATTACACTATCTGAGCATCTCACCTGAGGAACTTAAATGAGAACTTAGACAAGTGAAAATACAGCTTTTAAGTACTTATCGACCGTGCTGAGTACTGTACTGCACATGCTTAGGCTTTCTTTATCCCAAGAATTTGGCTGATGTCGAGTTTTTTGGAGTAAAATAATAATCAGCTTGTCGATAAACTTTTCAAGCTCAGTAGATCCATTAAGAGTATATTGAAAATTAAAAACTAAACTCGGAGAAGAAACGGCTAATACAATTCCAATCACGGTGTTAAACCAGGGGTCGGCAATGAAAGCAGAGACGTTGAAAATGCCCAACACATTAACAACGAATTGTTTCCATTGCCAACCCCTGTTTAAGCTCTTAACTATTTTCATAAAAAATCTGTTTTCTTTGACCAGCAAGCAGAGTCTCAGGCCATCAAGCTGCAGCGAATCTTTGATTTCCGTACCAAAATTAATCATATCATTTTTTTCTACTCAAACTTTGACGGCTTTTTCCTTATCAAGGGACTCGGATTTACCAAAATCCATTAAGCCCAGGAAGGGCTTAAACAAAGCAAACTTTGTTATTAAGTTATTTTTTAAACAAATTCTAAAATATGAAAAAAAATTGATTTATTTTGAGGTAATCAAAAAATATTTAAAGGCGTTCCAAATATGTATAGAAAAATTAAAATAAACGAACTTGATGCCATTCATGGATATATTTTTTATTTTTTAGTTTAGAGGCTCCTCTCGAACAGAATACCATTTTATTTTTACACCACTTTTATTTAATTTCCGGTCCCCAAAAAGTATGCTATACAAAACATGTTCCCTCTAATTTATCTCAATTTTTGGCCGGGTAGCTTTAAGCTGCCTTAAATACTGATTTTGGCGCTATGCTGATTCATTAAAGATACATTTATACGCATGAATATATGCCTCGGCTCATAAATATTTTAGCGCTTAATGCCCAAACAACATTAACAACAACAGCAACAACAGCAGCAGCAGCTCCAATGATCAACACCCAAACACACACACACATACGCACACAGACAGCAGTTGGGACCAGGGTGAGTTCAGTCGGAAAAGGGATATTAAAATGAAATGTTTTTTGGCCGTTTTTAATGTCAGCAAACGCGACAAAGTTGACAATGCCAAGCAAAAGCATAAAAGCCGTAGTCGAATTTGCAAAACTGGAATACCACAAAAAAAAAAACACACACACACACACAAATCTCCCGGGTACATGTATTGTAGTTCGTGTGTGTAACACAAATCCATTTTAAGGCTAATTGGAGTTGCCCCCCAAAACTGAAGGTCAAACTCTTGCATGAGCAAGCAACATGCTGATAGGTCCCTTAATCCTTTGGGTGTCGTTTTTAGCAAATGCAAGAAATTTGCTTTTAAAGCATTTTTTATTGCCCGCACTGGAGGAGTTCTCTCATAGGGTAAACCGCAAAATTGTGCTTGTATTTTGTATTTTATTATATATATTTTTGGTAAAAGTATTTTAAGTGAAATTTTTTTAAGATACTTATTTAATTATGTGTGTTTCATAAGGATTTTATAATATACTCTTGACATTCAACAAGCAACAAGCTTATCCACACACTCGCACACACACACACACACACACATCCTTATCCATATTCAACTACATACTCATCAGCGTCAAGGCGGAACTCATTAACGGAGGCGTCTAAGTATGCAATTGTTTGTCTCAGGGATGCGGGCTACGAATGAAATGTGAATTTCATTACAGGATGTTAATACATGAACGAAGTCACTTTTACGAAAAAAAAAGTGCGAAATTAGTGGAGAAGTTACCCATATTGTCTTAGCCAAAGTTGTTGTACCCTCACAAGTTCTCTAGTTGATATATTGTTCATTCATAAATAGTTTCTTATTTCACAGATTTCGAACAATTTACACTCGGAAAAGTTTTTGAATCAAATCGCAATAGTACGTTATGGCTGGCATTACATTGCCTCATTAATCCAAAAATATTATTATTCAATCACCCTACACCTCAATCAAATGCATTTAAACAAATCATTGCTATGGCAGCTATATGATATAGGTGCCCGATTTGGCCGATGATGACTTTTTTGTGAAGATAATTAAATATAACACACGCTGGCCAAGTTTCGTTGAAATTGCTTTGACTGCGTGGCGAAGATTTCTTTTAAGGCATATTTTTATTTGTTTATAACTTTAAAAATCAATATCTCTTAAACTATAATAGCCTTCATATTTTTGAAAGCGCCATATTTTTCTGCGAACTTGGGCCAATAATTTGTATATTTTAAGAAGCTATATCATCGAGGTTAACACTTTAAAAAAAATTATGCATAAACTTTAGCAATAATTATGTAATATTATAAAAGTAAAAAATAATTTTTAAATTAATTATTTCAATAGCCTCAACGAAATTCTATCTATAACAGCAAATTTGTCCGATAAACAGAACCTGAGATATCAATTAAAAAAACCACCTTTTCCTGTTTTTTTTTATTTTTTCCAATTTTTTAAATTGTTTATAAAATCAACCAAAACCGCGTTATACCAGAGATCGGCATCTCGAGGTCTAGTTTAGGTTTTTTTTTATTAAAATCAAAAATAAGAAGTTTAAAGTCCGTTCGATTTGAAAAATAATGACCCTTATACCTAAATTTAGTATGACATTTTTTTCTGAGTGTATTTACATTTCGAACTATTTTAAGAAATTTTTTGATCATTCTTTAAGTTGTCCATCGATCCTGATTAACTTATTTTCTTAAAAAAATAATTTTAAAAATACGAAAATACTTCATTTAAGTACAAAATTCTAATATCAAGTACGATTTTTCAATATATTGAATACATTTCGAACTATTTTAATATTTGTCTTTATTTTGTATTTTTATCCCAATTAGTTTTTTAAAAACTAACAAAATACGAAAATACTTCATTCAATTAAAATATTCTTATTTAAGGAACGATTTCTACATTTACAAAATACTTGATTTTAGAACGTTTCGGGATATATTAATATATTAACTTGATTTCCAAAAATTATTCTAGTTTAAGTTTTAATTTGACACATTGCTTATCGAATCGATTCTTTAATTTTTTATTTTATGAGCACCTTTCGTTAAGAATCGCTTTTATATGTACGTTGCCATGGGCATACCAACATTTTTCTAAACCTCTAGAAGTTTGATGGTATTACTGGAAGTAACTGATCATTTTTGAGTATATTTTTTGGTTGTATATATTTCGTATAATGAACTGGCACGTTGCCATGGTCATACGGAAATTTTCCTTTATTAAGGTGGTGGATACGAGACGACGCATTTTTGAGTAGATTTTTGCTTTTTGCACGTTGAAATGGGCATACCGAAATTTTTCCGATCGTTTAGATGGCTGGTGGTATTACAAAAAATAACTGATTATCATTTTTGAGTAGCTTGTAAAGTTTCGT
This sequence comes from Lordiphosa mommai, assembly GCA_018904225.1. Lineage (NCBI taxonomy): Eukaryota > Metazoa > Arthropoda > Insecta > Diptera > Drosophilidae > Lordiphosa > Lordiphosa mommai. The sequence goes on from JAEIFT010000601.1 coordinate 52,177, forward strand.
TTTATTATAAAATACATTTCGAACTATTTTTAGATCTTTTATATCGTGGTCGATACCGACTAAAATTTAAAATAAAATTTTAGTACTTTTAAAGAAGTTCATAATATTCTTTGTAAAAGTCTTATAAATTTTAAAGTCATTCTTGCAAAATAAGAGTAAAAAAAAAATTGGTAGAAAATGTTTTTAAATTAGGTCTATATTATTATAGCCTGTTTTACTATTTTTCTTTGAAACGGTGGAGAAACCACGTATTGAAGTAAGATATCTACCTTCGCTCCATAAGGAGAGTAATAGAACCAGTTGGGAATTCGGGTTAAAATAATTCGCCTTTTCGAATGCATACCTTTTTGGCTTTGCATTGTAAGGGCCGTTTTCTCATCTACCTGTTTTTGAAAACTGGGTGCAAGGTATGTTGCCTACTTTAAGGCCGCTCTTAGAATTTTGCGCGGGTGGTTGTAGACACAAGCATAAATATTTTAAAAGTGGACAAAAAGTAGGCATATTTTCTCAAAAAGCACTCAGATTACAAAAACAGGAAGATGAGAGAAAGTCCCTAAATCTACTTTCTACTCCATCCAAGACATTTTGTACTTGAAGTACAAAAATCGTTTTCTAGAATTTTTATAACACAAACTTTTAGTTAGAAAAATATAAACATTAAATTTACCACTTCGAAAATTTTGATTTCTAATACAATTTATCAAAACTGTCAATGGGAATAATTTGTTATTTTTTGTAAAATGGAGAGTGTTAAGCTAAAAGTGAAGAAGAAGAATACAAACCAAGTTTGATATTAATTGTTATAAACTTTACCGAGAATTTGAAAATTCTTTTGGCTCGAATTTTGAATTTATTCTTTTAAACTTGTTTAGACCAAGATCTGGGCAGAAAAAGCTCTTTATGTTTAGCCGTTTGGCCTGGGTTTTAATGAATCAGTCAGTCAGGAAATTTGCTTAAATTTAAGCCAACTGAAACCTGTACCGAAACCAAAATTTCTTTCAAAATTATTTTGCAGACTGTATGACTTTTGCAATTAAAACCAAAGTCTCTGTTTAAGTTTGCAATTGACAAAGTTTACCATTAACAAATACTTAAAAAATTATGCTTAAGCAAATGCTAGAGTTTCTAGACATAAAATGCAACACTAATTAGCTTTAAGTGACAAATGTTTCGGCCCCATCCCTGGTCCTACACTAACTAATGTGTGTGGGAGCCAGCACCTTGGGCCTTTGTTGACATCGCGCGCGCTTTAGACTCATTGCAAATGTGCTTATTATGGAGGCAAGTCAGCTTCCTGCTTGTATGCTTTATATATGCTTTTGTTGATGTTTTTGTTGTAGGCGTGTTTTTTTTTGTTCAGTTTTTGCTTTTCTTGGCTGAGTAAATACTTGCCGCACTCACACTTTCTCGAAACGAGGCTCCTTATGCCGCAACACGTTTTGCTTTGAAATTTTAATTTCTCACGCGACGCCAAAAAGTATGCTAAGAAAAGAAAAAAACAGAAGCGAAAAGCCTTTGCGGACTTAATTAATCTTGGCTGTGGGCTTAGTGCCTTGTCCTCAGAATCCTGTTTTAGGTTTTTTTGTTTTTTTCTTTTTTTCTGTTGTTTTTCTACTTTTGAAGAAGCGTTGATTGATGCTTTCGAATTAAAATGAAATTGTGAAAAATTATTTCAATTTAAGTAACATTTTTGACGCTTAATTAGAGCAGTGAAAAGCCAACTAAAAGTTTGTCAAATTTGTTTAACAAATTAACTGCAGCAATTGCAAAGAAGAAATAAAAGTTTTTTCCAGTATATACCCGCTCCTGCAGTTTGCCGTTTAACACAATGTTTATTCCTCATCAATTTGTTTATTGTACGAGTATTTTGTACACTTTTGGGAACTTGAAAGTTTAATTTTAATGCGAGACTTGCAGCATGGCAGCATGGCTTGGTGGCAAGTTATGGTCATGTTTATTGCAGTGCAAATGGCCCAGTAAAAAACCAAATGAAAACAGCATCAGCAGCAGCAGCAGCCGGAGGAGGAAAGGAAAAAAGAGAACAAGCAAAGCTAATAATTGGAAATTTATACAAAAGATTTTTATCTCCAGTGAATGAAAATGAAATCGTACCTTCTGTTCTAGGGACAAGGGAACAAGCAGCGGAAGCAAAAAGCGACTGAAGCGAACGAAGGCACCAATGAGATTTTCTTACCTGGCGAAAGCTGGAAAATTAATCGGCTAGCTTTGTTGCAAAAAAAGTTTTTAAATTGCCAGTAAAGTTGGAAGTCTTTAAGAGATGCGTTAATTTTAAGGGAAAGATTTACATTTTATTTTATAATTATTTACAAATTTTTATTTTACAAAATTTGAAAATATTTTGAGAAAATATATAATTAATTTTGAACCAGCTTTGATCTAGTTTAAGAGTGCTTGGAACCTTTTTTCACATAAAAACTGATTTAGAACCAATTTTAAGTCAAGAAATATCCCACCACATCAAATTTTATATTAAGAGCTTAAATGCTTTAAAGGATATAGCTCTGAACTAGAGATGGGCGCGAGTCGCGCAGATCCCGAATTTAAATGCTTCCTCATTCAGGTCTGAAATATTTTGAAATCTTTGGGACGTCACAAGATGAATTTAAAATTACTAAACTTAAAAATTTGTATGTGATTTCCTACAGCAAATAAATCCTTTAAGGTTCGGGATTTTGGATTATCGGGAAATCTCGGAATTCTCGCGTCCATCTCTAATTTTACCCAAAAAGAATTCATTAAACATTAGCAGAGTTGTTTTTCTTTATGGTGACCCCGAAAAAGAATTCATTAAACATTAGCAGAGTTGTTTTTCTTTATGGTGACCCCGACGTGGTGTTATTTAATTTGCTATAAAATTTAGATTTTTTGGAAAATGTAGTTAACGTTTCTGAGTCGTTGTCCCAAAAAATCTTAACCGCATTTTCTAAATTCTACATAAGGTGACCCCGACGTGTTCAATTTGTATAATTTCGAATTATTTGAATTAAGGTCCAATTTCAAATTTCTTATCTGAGTTCTGCCGATTATCAATTCATTTCCGCTCTATCCAAAGTAAAAAAAATATCGAGAATTTTTATACTACAACTAAGAATTTGATGAACCTGACTTTTAGTATTTGTACATTTTTGTCAAAATTCTAACTTAAATTCTGGCCCAAAAGAAAGTTATTAAACTTTAGCAGAGTTGCATTTTTGTAGGGTGACCCTGAAAATTGAGATTAAAAAAAAATGTAGGTGAAGATTTTGAGTCGTAGATATAAAAAAAAAACCGGAACAACAGATAAATTATACTTTTGGTGACCCCGACGTGTTCAATTTTTATGATATCGAAGATATAAGTGACATCCTGCTTTAAGTTTCTTCTCAAAGAACTGATGACCATCGATTTATTACCCCGACGTGCCCAAGTTAAAAGATATCGAAGATAAGGCCCGTTCACACACAGATATATTGATAGCACCGTGACTTTTGTTATGAAGAATAGCTTGTCTTTGCTTTAATAAAAACATACCTTTTTATACTCTTACTTGTACTCAGCTTTATTTTACTTAATTCGGCAATTTGGTGACCCCGACGTATTGAATTGGTTTGTTCAGAGTCTGAAACACTTTTGAACCAGTTGTTTTGTTTGCAGTGTACATTGGTAGCAGACGAACGCAATGTGACTGTTTTGAAAAAGCCTACTTAATCTTAGAACTATCCTTGGGGTACACTTGTACCCCAAGAAACTTTGAACGCAAGATTTAAGAATATTAAAATATTTTTTGTGTCAGAATAAGGAACCACTTTTGAACCGGTTGTGTTGTTTGCAGTGTACATCGGCAACAGACGAGAGATCTAGAGATAGAAGCGTGTCGAGCACGACACGACTGTAACACGCACACCACACGCACGGTAAAAAAATTAGTAAACACGACACTCACGACTTTCTAGAAGTGATAAAAATAATTCCGTCGAATCGTCTCCTTAATTTCGATTTTAATTTTGTTTAAAGAGAGTCGACTTTAAATAAGTGTGACCAACAGCCGATAAAGAACAAATTTTGATATTTATAAAGTATTTATAAAGTATTGAGTCGGAGAAAAACACGTCACTCGCCCAACTCTAGTCACTGCATTGAAAAGACGTATTTAATTCTAGACTAGGCGTTGGGGTACATTTGTACCCCAATAAACTTTAAGCGCATATATAGCTTATTGCGATGAAAATACAGAAATGTTTGCTATACGTCTTTGGGGTACATTTGTGCCAGAATAAACGTATTGTATGCATTCTTTTACTTCACGCAGGAGCTAAAAATCAATTTAAAAGCATATTCTTTACCAAATTTTCCGTAAGAGGTCAAATTATATAAATTACAACAGTTTTTTTTGTTAAACAGAATTATAAACACATTAAAAATCCATTTGTATTTGATGGATTATCCTACAAATATACTGGGGTAAGAATGTACCCCAAAGACGGTTCACGTAGGTTTTGATCATGGACGGTTAAAGGGTTAAATATGAAACCACAATTAGACGACAATTTAATACTAAAACAGTTAAACAATAAAGGAAATAAAAGCCTAAACATTTTAATCATTAAATAGTCAAATTAATATATCCATTCATATTTTCTCTATCAACTTTCCAAGTAACTTATTTAAATATTTGTACTCAGAAATAAAATGGGGAGCTATATTCGAGTATAAAAATCATGTATTTGATCCCAACCTTCGAATTGAAATTTCAAATACGAAAGTCTTGAAACAATCCCTGAATTTTTGTGTCTATTCGAAAGGACTCATTTCAAGTTTGGATTGGATTTGAATCTGCTTGAAAATCAAGTGCAATAGTTTAGGGATTGGTAAATTTGTACTCAAGTCAGTCCTTTTAAGAAATTCAGAGATCGTTTAGGATTGATTTTTATCAAAATATCTCGGATTTTTACGTACCCATGCTGCTGAGTTGCTGCTGCCTCTTTTAAGTAGTGCAATTCTCTAGGGTTCTTTGTACATTGTATTCACTTTCTAACAATTTTTTACTTTCTCTTCTCTTTTTAGTAACACATCCCCCTACCATATCACCTAGTGAATTGCCTTCAATATGGACCTACCTTCAATGGTGCAGCGTTCGGGTGATACGCTTATTGTGCGCAGTGTTGTCAGTGGCAATCAATTGTACACGGAACAAGGTGGACATAGCAACAACAACAACAACCACAACAATTCCTCACCCACACAGCCGAGTAATGCACCTAGTGCGGCCAGCAGTGCTTTAGCTGTACAGCAATTGGAAAGATATCGTCTACACCAAATTCTCCAGCAGCAGCAACAACAACAACAGCAACAGCAGCAACAACAACATGCAGCAGTGGCCGTGGCAGTGGCAAATAGTGTCCAGCAGCAACAGCAACAACAACAACAGCAACAACAGGTCCTCTCTCTAGATGCCAAAGAGGAGGGTCTACCCCAGTGCAAGATCAAGCGCAACTATAGTTGCAATCATTGCGCCTATTTCACACAGAATCCCCGCTATCATCTAACCCATTTGCGTGATGTACATGGCGAGAAGATTGTCATTAACAAATGCAAACTCTGTTTGTACGCTTCGCGTCATTTCCAGAAACTGGTGCGTCACATGAAAATGGTGCATGGCTGCACCGATGGCATACCCAGTGGACACGGTCAGGCACGTGGTAAACGTGGCATGAGTCGTGAGGCACGCAAACGGCGACTGGAAGAGAGTGTGGGCGTAATGGGTGGCAGTAATGTGAGTGGTTGTCCCACCTCAGTGCCCGATGTACCCACTCTCGAGCAGGTGAAACGGGAACTGCAATTGCAGGAGCAAAAACTTCAACGTGATATCGAGGCCTTTAATCAGCGTCAGCGTGAGGAGCACCAACAGCGTGAGCTGGTGAGCAACTATGAGCGCCAACTGCTGGTTCTGCGCGAACTGGAGGAGCGTCAAAGTTTAGCCGATCCGCCCACACCCTCGCCCAGCGGTTCAGCCACCCCACCCTCACAGGGTGAGGAGCCACAAAATCGTCTGCTCAAGTGCAGCGCCTGCGAGTTCACCACCCTCTATCGCACCCAATTGCGTGCCCACGAACTGGCCGAGCATGGCAAGACCAAATTCTTTCGCTGCGACAAATGCAGCTATGTTACGCACATTAAGGCCCGATTTAGTAAGCATGTCAAATATCATTCCATGCCCATGATCAAGTGTGTGACCTGTGATTTTCGTACACCCTACAAATGGAATTTGGATAGGCATATGAAGAATCATGGTGGTGCGGGTGCCTTCAAGTGTGCGGCCTGTGATTTTACGGCCGATATCAAGCAGTCGTTGACGGTGCATGAAATGAATCATCATGTACCGCCAGTGGGTAATGCCGGCTCCATATGGCCCAGGCGACAGAATAAGGTGGGCGCCAGCGAAATGTGTGATGATTTTCTAAGTGATTCGGCCGAAATGGAGGATCAATATAATAACAATAATGTGGACGATGAACTGGAGGAGGGCGATGGCGATATTTTAAGTGGCAACGAAGAGTTGCACTATGGCAAACGTGGCAAATATGATGAGGATGAGGAGCCCACTGATTTGTCACAGAAGGGCGGCTGTTCTTCGGATACCTCCAGTGTGGGTACCACCACACCAAGAGCTCAACGACCAGTACCCAATCTGATACCCATTGGCAAGAGCCACAAGGAGTAAGTAGTTAGTTGGTTACATTCAAAATCTTTCCATTCATTTTGATGCAAGGGAAAACAGTGCTATAAAATAGTGTGGGAAAATAGTGTTTGAAAAACTGAATTGGAAAACAACCTTAAAAAAATGTTGGAGAACACTGTTAAAAAGCAATGTAGAATACAGAGTTAGAAAACAATGTTGAAAACTGTGCTAGAAAATAGTTTTGGAAAATAGTGTTGGGAAATAGTGTTGGAAACAGTATTGGAAAACAAAGTACAATGTCAGAAAACAATGTTGAAAACTGTGCTAAAAAATAGTGTTAGAAAATTGTGTTGGGAAATAGTGTTGGGAAACAGCATTGGAAAACAACGTACAGTATCAGAAAACAATGTTGGAAAATAGTGTTGGGAAATAGTGTTGGAAAACAGTATTGGAAAACAACTTTAAAAAATGTTGGAGAACACTCTTAAAAAGCAATGTAGAATACAGAGTTAGAAAACAATGTTGAAAACTGTGCTAGAAAATAGTGTTGGGAAACAGTATTGGAAAACAGCATTGGTAAATAGCGTACAGTGTCAGAAAACAATGTTGAAAACAATGTTGAAAACTGTGCTTGAAAATTGATTTGGAAAATAGTGCTGAAAAATAGTGTTGAATGTAGAATACAGAGTTAGAAAACAATGTTGAAAACGTGGAAACAGTATTGGAAAACAGCATTGGTAAATAGCGTACAGTGTCAGAAAACAATGTTGAAAACTGTGCTTGAAAATTGATTTGGAAAATAGTGCTGAAAAATAGTGTTGGGAAATAGTGTTGGAAAGCAGTAATGGAAAACAACGTTTAAAAAATAATGTTGAAAAACAGTTTTGAAAACAATGTTGGGAAACAACGTTGAGCAACAGTGGTTGAAAACAAATGTTCAAAAAAGAGTGTTGGAAAACAATGTTAAAAACTGTGTTGAAAAAGTAGTGTTAAAAAACAATATTGATAAACAGTAATTAGCTTCTAGAAGATTCTAGTCCTGCTATAAAAAACCTCTATTTTAACGTATATTGCCCGTAGTTTGAACTAATTTCGTGTTTAGTCACGCGTTTTCGTGTCACACGTTTGTGGCTGCGCCCCCCAGTCTGTTGGGCGGGAGATGGGCTGCTATTTTGCCTGGAGTTCGCGCGTAACAAGCTTCGGCTTGGTGTCGCTTGGGCCACTTAAACGAACTGCGCATTGTACGTCAACGTCCAAACACAGCAATGTTAAAAAACAGTGTTGGAAAACTATATTGAAAAAGGGTGTTCAAAAAAAGGTTGGGAAATAATGTTGAAAAACGGTGTTGAAAAACAATGTTCAAAAAAGATTTTTGAGAAACACTATTAAAAACAGTGTTGAAAAATAGTGTTGGGAAACAATGATGAAACAAATAATTAAAAAAAATTTTAAAAAAAGATTGTTAAAAAACACTGTTAAAAACAGTGTTGATAAATAGTGTTGCGAAACAATGTTGAAAAACAGTGTTGCAAAACAATCTTAAAAACCAGTATTCGAAACAATGTTAGGCAACATTGTTGAAAAACAGGGTTTAAAAACAAATGTTCAAAAAAGTGTTGGAAAACAATGTCGAAATAGTGTTGGAAAAATGAAAACAATGAAGATAAACAGTGTTTGAAAGCAATGTTGAAAAACAGTATTGGAAAACATTGTTGAAAAAAATGTTAAAAAATATTGTTGGAAAACAATTTTAAAAAATATTGTTGGAAAAGACTGTTCCAAATAGTGTTGAAAAACAATGTTGATAAACAGTGTTAAAAAGGCAGTTTTGGAAAATAGTGTTGGTAAAACAGTGTTGAGTACAGTGTTGGAAAACTCCCCAAAGGTCAAGTAGTCAAATAGCGCTAATATAAGTCCCAAGTATCAGATTTTATGGAAATTTTAAAAGGTTAATTTTGTCATCCCTTAACCAAACTAACTTTTTCTTTCCCCACAGCGTTTTGAACCTGTCAAAGGATACCAACGCTTCACGCAGTTCTCTTACCGAGATAGCCTCCATGTTCTTCAATGAGAAGCAAATCTCTGAAATGTTGGACAAATCGGAGGTACCACAACTTTCCCCAGCCACCACCATAACATCGCAGACCTCATCACGCAGTCTGCTGACCAAAAGCAAAACCTCCAGCTCATTTCTGGACAAACTCAAGTCCGGGGCACAGCATGAGAATTTGATATGTCAGTGTGGTCATGTGGCCAAATGTCTATCGGAGTCGATTATACATGCCAAGAGCTGTCAAGCCTCAGCTGTGATTATAGACGATGAGGCCGATGCCGAAGATGATGCCGACGATCGTTTGGAAATAGACGAAGACGATGAAGATCATCAGTCACATTCGGCTCTCAATTTAAGCGTGACGGGTTCCACACGCTGTCAGCATTGTCGTCATCGTTGCAAATCCTCGACGGATCTATTGAATCATTTGACTCAGTGTGTGGAGGCCATACGCTGTGCGAATGAAATGTATGATTCCAATTCGGGTGAGAGTAATGACAGACGCAACGATACCAAATCATCCCAGCAACAGCAGGCGGCTGTACAGCAACAACGTGTCTGCATTTGGAATAAGGCGGCCAAGGAAATTGCCGCCGCTGCAGCGGCTGTACATCAGGATAACAAGTCCCTGGTCAAATCACCGGGCAGTCAAACGGCCAGCAATGAGGAGAACAGCTATTATGGTGTGGAAACCGCACCCGGTTATGGCGAGGTAAGTCTTTCAGCACACACATACCCCCTCAGTAACTCCATCCAAAAAACCCGAAACGAAGTAGAAACCACATCACATACGACCCGTGCACCACGAATGCGTCAAAATGAAATTTGACTCTCTCACGTCCGGCAGGTAACCAAAAAGATGACACCCGAAGAAGAGGCCGCCAATTCGTCACTGAAGAAGGTCTACAAGTGTCCCCATTGCAGCTTCTGGGCCTCCACGGCATCCCGTTTCCATGTCCATATAGTGGGTCATTTGAATAAGAAGCCGTTTGAGTGCTCGCTCTGTTCGTATCGTTCCAACTGGCGTTGGGATATCACCAAGCATATACGCCTGAAGACCATACGTGATCCGTCGCACAAAACCGCCAAAGTTTTGATGAACGATGAGACCGGCAGGCGTAACTATACCAAATACAATAAGTATATTACTCTCATGAAGGTCACCGAAGAGGATGGTGATCCCAAGCTAATGAAATCTGGCGAGATGACACCCAATCAGGTGGCCTCGCTGGCTTTTCTCAAGGATTATAACAAGGTGGGGGGTGCTATCACAGGTCAGGATATAACCCTAGAGCCTGTCTTAAGTGCCAATAAGCCGCATGCCTTGGATGATGCGCATCTGGCGGATAATTTGATACGTATACCTTTGCTGGCTACCATGATGAATGCGGCCATGATGAATCAACAGCAACAACAGAAAGAGCAACAGGAGCAGCAGCAACAGCAGCAGCATCAGTCGACCATGATTACACCCTCGGTCACTATTTCGCCGGTGAAGAGAGCTCAACCTTTAACCAACGCCAAGCCAAGTGATGATCTGATAACGGAGGTACATCAGGAGGGTAGCGAGAAGAAGACCTTCTATCGTTGCCGCAAGTGCAATTTTAGGTAAGTTTTAGTATTAAAATGGGTTGCTTATGAGTGAGTGAACAAAAATGAGTTGCTCACTTAACTAACAATTGCTCTTTTTTGTTCAGTTATTCAGTTGCTTACTCATTTGTAATTTTTTGTTCAGTTGTTCAGCTATTTATCGTATTTTATCGATGGAGTTCGTGAGAAACTGAACAAGAAAGAGCAACATAGTGAGAAAAGTAAGTAAGTGAACAATAATGAGTTGCTCACTAAACTGAACAAGTGCGCAGGATCTTTTCCAATTGCTCTTTTTTGTTCAGTTTATCGATATTTTACGAACCTTATCGATGGAGTTCGTGAGTGATCAAAAAAGAGCCTCATAGTGAGTCAAGTGAGTGAGTGAACAAAAATGAGTTGCTCACTAAACTGAGCAGGTTCTTTTCCAATTGCTCTTGTTGTTCAGTTTTTATAAGTATGTCCGAACTTCGATATTCCAATTGCTCTTATTTGTTCAGTTGTTTACTCATTTGTTATTTTTTATTCAGTTGTTCCGTATTTATTAGTAAGTCCAAACTTTTACATCATTGTTTATCGATATTTATCGAATCTTATTGATGGAGTTCCTGAGTGAGCGAGCAATTGAACAAAAAAGCAACTTAGTGAGTAAAGTGAGTGATTGAACTAATATGAGTTGCTCACTAAACTGAACAAGCGAGCAGATTCTTTTCTTATTGCTCCTTTTTGTTCAGTTTTTTACTCATTTGTTTTTTTTTGTTCAGTTGTTCAGTTTTTATTAGTTTGTCCAAACTTTGACATTGTTTATCGATATTTATCGAATCTTATCGATGGGAGTGAGTGAGTGAGAAATTGAACAAAAAAGAGCAATATGGTGAGTAAACTGAGTAAGTGAACTAAAATGAGTTGCTCACTAAACTGAACAAGTGAGCAGATTTTTTTCCAATTGCTCTTTTTTGCTCAGTTTGTATTAGTATGTCCGAATTGCGATATTACACCGCGGCCATAGTACTTTATCGATATATATCGAATCTCGACGATGGAGTTTGAGAGCGAGTGAGCAACAGAACAAAAAAGAGCAACTTAGTGAGTAAAGTAAGTGAGTGAACAAAAATGAGTTGCTTACTAAACTGAGCAAGTAAGCAGGTTATTTTCCAATTGCTCTTTTTTGTTCAGTTGTTCACTCATTTGGTATTTTTTGTTCGGTTGTTCAGTTTCTATGAGTATGTCCGAAGTTTGACATTAGACTGCGGCCATAATAGGTTATCGATATGTATCGTATATTATCGATGGATTTTGGAGAGCAGCTGAACAAAAAAGAGCAATATAGTGAGTAAAGTGAGTGAGTGAACCAAATTGAGTGGGTAAAGTGAGCAAATTTCTTTTCTAATTGCTTTTTTCTGTTCAGTTGTTCACTCATGTTTTAGTTTTTGTTCAGTTGTTCGGTTTCTAGTTAGAACGAACAAACTTTAACCATAACTGTTTATCGATATTTATCAAATCTTATCGATTGAGTTCGTATGTGAAAGAGCAATTGAACAAAAAAGAGCAATATAGTGAGTAAAGTGAGTAAGTGAACTAAAATGAGTTGCTCACTAAACTGAAGAAGTGAGCAGGTTATTTTCCAATTGCTCTTTTTTGTTCAGTTAATCAGTTTCTTACTCATTTTTTATTTTTTGTTCAGTTGTTCAGTTTCTTTTAGTATGCCCAAACTTTGTTCAACGATATTTATCGTATCTTATAAAATTTGGTTCGTGAGAGCTTGAGCAACTGAACAAAAAAGAGCAGCATAGTGAGTAAAGTGAGCAACTGAGCATTTTAAACCTTCTTTAACTCCTTTCGACCTTTCTACAAACCTTCCTTTCTAATTGCCTTTCTTTTTCCTTTCAGACATCACAATCGTGATGCGGTCTTGGCTCACGTAAAGATCCACTACCAGGAGGCCAGTTTCCCGAAATCCTCTGTGGGCAATAGCAGCACAACTTCACCCCTTCAGGTGTCAGTGAGCTCAAATCCTCAGCTGTATATGAACAAAGTATTTGCCGCCATGTGCCTATCGCAAGCCTCACCCACAACGTCCAATGCAAATTCGTCTAACCCAGGCCCAAGTCAGCAACATTCCCTTATTTCGGCGGGTTTACTGCAACGAGCCATACAGGATGCCCACCATTCGCCCACACCCAATGCCAGCGCTCTCAGTGGATTGGCCTTGGCCCTAGCCGGGGGCAATAAGACTTCAAGCAAAACCAGTGCCGCTTCCATTTTAGAGCACGGTGAGCAGAAAGCGAGTCAAAATGAGGCAAGTGCCGACAGTCTGACGTCGCCTACCACCATCACCACCACAGTTACTACTGGGGCTAGATCCTTACAAGATCTGCTCACGTCACCACGTACCAACAGACAACACCATCTACCGGCGACTAATCTTAATGCTAATTGTAATTCGGTTGTGGTAATGGGTACTGGATATAGCAGGAGCGCTAATGCTGCCACCGCTGCCAACAACAACAACAACAACTACGTTGCATCATCCTCAACCACACCACCCAACTCAACCACCACCACCACTACCACCACGAACACATCGCCTTTGCCAGTAACTACCACTCCTACTCCTATTTCTTCTACTTCTAATTCTTTTTCAAATGGTACCAAGTCCTCACTCATCGACACTCATCCATCACACACACATCACATCGCCGGTGATGGTTACTATACGGCATCGGGTATAACCTCCCATGCCCATACGCACACTACTAATCCAAATAAAACCAAGCCAGCGTCTTATCTTACCACCTCGTCGCTGTCGCTATCCTCGTCGTCATCCTCGTCGGCGGCGTCGTCCTCATCAGCTGTCTCCTCGCCACACTCGTCGCCGCCATCGTCGTCCTCGTATGCGATGCCCTCGCCGGCCATGCAACAATCAACACGTTTCCATAGTCCAGGTAGTCCCAGTCTATTAACGATTAACGATGGCGATCGACGAGATCCATCGCCATATCGTTGTGGCCACTGCCATCAAGTGTCCAATTGGAAGCATGTTATTCAGGTATTTGTTCTTATCAATATTATGGTTTCTGTGTTTTGTCCCCATTCAAAAAAAAAAAAAAAAAAAAAAAGTTCAAAAACCCGAAACGAGCCCCAAACCAATTAGAGTTAGACGCTGCTTAAATCCGTCTCTCGTTGTATCCTGAAAGTATCAGACATTCCCTTCCAATTAAAGCAGGGTATAAGCTAGCCACATTCTAGGGAAGTAACTGTCTGGAGTACTAGTATAAAACTCTATATCTAACCCAAGTGTACTTCGGTGAAAAATGAATTACTTCGTTAGTTAATTCGTTCGTTTTTGGTTCGAAAACTATTTGTAGAACAAATGGAATAATAAGCTACTAAGGGCCGATTTCTCATCTTCTTAAAAAAAAAAGTGAAAAACTTTATCAGTTGATCCATGTGGGTAAAGCAACCTTAGAGAGGGTTTTGGTCGGTAAATCCACATTTTTCCAAGAAGATAATGAACTAATGGGAAAAAACAAGTTACTTTTTCATAACTTATCAAGAAGCTAGAGGCATCTTTAGTAAAGTAAACTTAACATCCTACCTATAGTGTGCGCTCTGACTTCGTCGTGCTTAGTGCATTTAGTACTTCTCTGTTCTTGAAGTCATTTCTGCCTCCATCTGCGCGGTATTTCGTGTATGTATATACAGGGTCTTGAGTGCCATCATTGAGGTTCTTATCCAAATAGAATGTTCATTTCCGTTGCTTGCCTCTACACTCGTTCTTCATATAGGCACAATTGAACGCATCACTGAGATGTAGATCCAATGCTTTAGTGAGCCTCTCGGCATCTTCTTTGGGTCTACATGGGATCTCCAGTTCAGCTTGCTACCCAGGACTTTAGCCAGGTATCTCTAACCTGTAGCTTTGCTGTTCAGTCGCGTATCACCCTGAAATTGAGGGTAGATAGTCTTACAAGTTCTTAATATTTCTGAGTGAACCGTCACTGAAAACGAAGTCACTGAAGAAGTGTCACTGAAGAAGAGTCACTGAAAAAGAGTCACTGAACAAAACTCCCAGCCAACCAAATCCGGAGCGCTCCTAAACTGAATTGAAAAGGGACTCCCACTGCTACACCTCTAAGGAGCGTTTTCGGAGCACTCCTAATATGATTGAAAAGGGACTCCCCTTTTCCGGAGCGCTCCTAGTAGGAGAGAAAAGTGACTTCCTCAGCTACAGCTCTAAGGAGCGTTTCCGGAGCGATCCTAGTAGGTTTGAAAAATAACTCCCACACCTACACCTCATAGAAGCGTTTCTGAGGCGCTTCTGAAAGGATTTAAAAGGGACTCCCACAGCAACACCTCGTAGGAGGGTTTCCGGAGCGCTTCTAGTAGGATTAAAAAGGAACTTCCAGAGCTACACCTCTTTGGAACGTTCACAAAGTGATTCTAGTAATAGAGAAAAGGGACTTCCACACCTACACCTTATAGAAGCGTTTTTGGAGCGCCCCTAATAGGAAAGAAAAGGGACTCCCACAGCTTCACCTTCTCGGAGCGTTTTTGGAGCGCTCCTAGTAGGATTGAAAAACGACTTCCACAGCTACACCTCTGAGGAGCGTTTCCGGAGCGCTTTTTGTGAGAGAGAAAAGGGACTCCCACAGCTACACCACTTAGGAGCGTTTCCGGAGCGCTCCTAGTAGGAGAGAAAAGCGACTACCTCAGCAGCACCTCTGAGGAGCGTTTCCGGAGCGCTACTAGTGGGAGAGAAAAGGGACTCCCACAGCTACACTTCTTAGAAGCGTTTCTGGAGCGATCCTAGTAGTTTTGAAAAGGGTTTTTCAAAGCAACACCTTTTAGAAGCGTTTCTGGAGCGATCGTAGTAGGAGAGAAAAGGGACTCCCATAGCTTCACCTCTTAGAAGCCTTTCTGGAGCGATCCTAGTAGGTTTGAAAAGGAACTCCCATACCTACACCTCTTATGAGCATTTTTAAAGCGATCCTAGTAGGTTGGAAAAGGGACTCCTACAGCTACACCTTCTAGGAGCGTTTCTGGAGCGATCCTAGTAGGATTCAAAAGGGACTACCAGAGCTACACCTCTTATAAGTGTTTCTGGAGCGATCCTTGTAGGTTTGAAAAGGGACTCCCACAGCTACACCTCTTAGGAGCGTTTCTGGATCGATCCTAGTAGGAGAGAAAAGGGACTCCCACAGCTACACCTCTCAGAAGCGTTTCTGAAGCGCTCCTAGTAGGAGAGAAAATCGACTTCCACAGCTTCACCTCTTAGAAGCGTTTCTGGAGCGATACTAGTAGGTTTGAAAAGGGACTCCCCCAGCTACACCTCTTATGAGCGTTTCTGGAGCGATCCTAGTAGGTTGGAAAAGGGACTCCCACAGGTATAGCTTCTGGAAGCGTTTCTGGACCGCTCCTAGTAGGAGAGAAAAGGGACTCCCACAGCTACACCTCTTAGAAGCGTTTCCGTAGCGCTCCCAATAGGATTGAAAAGGGAGAAAACTCCGCACGAAGACTTTGCGGATTATTCGAGTAAACATTCTGGGACGCCGATATCACTTAATTATGGAGTCCCTGGGGTACACTTTTTTGATATACATATGTTAGGAAGGCCTTTTTCTTCGGTGGATATGCTCCTTTGGAACTGTTCTTGAAGCCTCCCTAGGAGGGTTAGGCATATAGGGGGAGTCCCTGGTAGGCTGGAAAAGATCAATTAAAGAAGAACATGTTAACTTGTTCAGTTTAGAGAGCAATTCTTTTTTGTTCACTCACTCATGGACAACTTAACACTAGCTAGGTGTGAGTTGGTCGCTCTTAAGTGAAGATAGAGGTAGATAAAAAAAGCTAGAAGCTTCCTTAGTTTGTTAAGCCCAATCTCTTGCCTGAAGTCATTTTAAAAAGCAGGTTTTCTGAGAGATAATGTTTTATAGGGAAAGTACAACGAATATTGTTTTTTTACCATATATATCGGTTCTAGTTAGAGTATAACTTCTTGCGGCTAGAAGTTAAAAGAACTTAGAAAGAATATCCCCCTAGACCCGCTTTAAAACGTCCGTTCTACCCGTTACTCATAAACCACACATACTCTACCACCCCCCTCTACTCCATCTTTGTCTGTAGTCCCAAAACGCTGCGCTGGTAAATATGCAAAATCCAAACTCTTTTTTATATATATTTTTTTTGTCTAATGTTAAATGTGTGGTGTCTGGTCTTGCTTATTGTATGTATGTCATATTATAAGAAAATCATTTGGTGAAAGTTTAAACATATATCAATATTTTTTTTGCCATTTTTCCATGAAAGCTAACCCAAAGGGTAGAGAGCGCGAAATCATATGGTGCGGGTGTTTTCGATGGGGCTAAACTCACACACACACACATATACATAAACATATACATACTTACACGTCTAGTTAAAGCATTTAAACTAAGCTTGAACTTTCTTTTTTTTTCTCTTTCTCTCACTCACAGCGGCATTGTCGCTTAAAGCATTCCGGGGATATACGGATCGAGACCCTTGAGCGTGGCAGCAGCAATAATTTACCGGCCATTTATCGTCCTTTGGGTGCCGGTGCCAGCAATGAGTCCCAAACACACATCACGAATACCAACCCCAATAATAATATTAAGACGAATCAAAATTCTTTGCTTAAACTGAGAAACAAACAGTTGGAACAACTTTTACATTCACCCTTGTCAGCCGGAGCTGCGGCCGTGGTTAATGCGGCCAATACACCACAGGATCTGCAGGCAGTGGCGGCCTATTGGGCAGCCGCCTGTAAGGCAGCCGTAAGCGTAAATGGCAGTGCCGAGGAGCTGCTACAACTACAACAAAATGATCAAATTGAGATCACACGTTTGGCTCCGGATAACTCCTCCGCCTCCTCCTCGAATAATAATACCAAAAGTAAACAACAAAAGTGTCCTTTATGTCCTTACATATCGGAAAGTAAATCCCAAATGAACTATCATGTCTCCCTACATAAACCCACCCAATATGAGTGTCGTTTGTGCACCTTTGTGTGCGCCAAGAAGCAACATTTGAGTAGCCACATGCGTAGTGTGCATCAACAGCAATTGGGAGCAAATGCAGCCTCCAGTTCCAGCTCCACTTTGGGTTTGGATTTCAGTGTGGCCTTACAATTGGCTGCAGCTCAACATTTGCCCGCGGCCTCCAATCCCACACCTTTGTCCATTGATCTAAGTCAATTGCAATTGGATGCGACTGTGGAGCCACCAGTTGCTACCGTGGAATTGCCACCAGAATATCAATATAAATTGATAAGCTACTGTCCACGTTGTCCGGCACGCTTTGCCCAGAAGCATAATGATGAAAGGAATGCCAAACATGAGCTGGAATTACATTTGGCTGCACATTCATCCAGTGAAGTGGAAACGGAGGAGGAGGTATACATTTGTGCCTACTGCGAGTATCGTGCTAGTGCAGAGACTTTACTACAATTGCATCGAGCCGTGCACATGTCACACTACCAGGAGAAGTGTCAGCAGTTGTATAAAAATTGTAAAGAAGATGTGGCCTATCCGGCTCCAAAATTATTACAAATTATGGCCACGGATACCATTTGGGTGGTGGATAATGAACTGGGTGCCCAGCTGCAGCGACAGAATGGAGTCAGCACTTTTGATGGACAAAATTCGCTGCTTAAAAAGCAACTGGAGTCGGGCAATGGTGGGGCAGTATCAAACCCTATACCTGCCTCCGAGTTGGATATAGAGCGTAGTAGCACTCGCTCAACCAGTGCCTCGGTGGCTACCAGTGATTTGGCTGCCGATGCTAGCAGTGATGCCGGTTCAATGGATATGCCACAATCGGCTGTGTTACCCGAACGTTGTCTTCACTGTCCCTATGAAACCTTGCAGCATGATGACCTACAGCAGCATCTGCAGAAGCATGCCTGTGTGAATCCTCCACCACCAGATGCTCAGCATTGTGCCCACTGTGATTATAATGCCAGCGAGGAGTTGGAATTGGAAGAACATTTGGCAGTACATTTTAATGCCAGTGAGAAACTAAAATCCGTGGAATTTTATACCTGCTATGATCAGTTGGAAATAAGTGTGGAACAGCAGGAGGAGCAGGAGGAGGAGGAGGAGCAAAAACCTTTGGTAGAGGAGCACAACAACAATCAGGATAATGCCATCAATGCCAATGTTCATTCTGGCGAGGAGGATGCAGCAGAGGAACAACAACCCGAGAAGAAACCCAGCACCAAGCTTATTTTATACAAAAATCAAGGTGAACTTAGCGTCAAACCCCCCTTGGAAGAGCAGGAGCATAAGGTGGAAAATATTAGCGATCGTCTGCGTCGTCGCATTTTAAGAGGTAGCGCAACTTCAACGTCGGAAGCGGTTGCTGAGGAAGCCAATAACAAAATGATACTGGTCAATGCCAAGACGGGCAAAGTCATTTCCCGAAAGTAGATGAGGTCCAAAAAATAACCCTCCACCCCTTTATTATGAGTTTAGAATTTAAATTTTTTCGTTATTATTTCTAAGTTTTTTTTTATAACTAAGCAAAACCCTAAAATGAGCCAATTCCTTTTTGAAAAATCAACACATATTTAAAACTAGAAAATGCAATTTGGTGCTTAGAGCTCAAGAATTGGAAAAGATTCCTAAAATTGTTCGCTGGAAGCCGTTAAAACATAGGTCGGCAATGTGAGCAGAATAGTTGCCACTGGCAACTGAGTAAATATTCGTTTACTTATGCAAAAACGGGATTTGAAATGCCGTTAAAACATAGGTCGGCAATGTGAGCAGAATAGCTGCCACTGGCAACTGAGTAAATATTCGTTTACTTATGCAAAAACGGGATTTGAAATGCCGTTAAAACAGGCGGAGTGAGGAAAGCCACTGGCACTGATTCGTTTCTTGGGAGAAGCCGAAAAAGCGGAAAGCGAAATTGCCACTCAACTGAGTAAATATTCGTTTACTTATGCAAAAACGGTATTTGAAATGCTCCTCCCTTTTGATTTGTTCTTGTTATAATTATACCTTCTCTTAGTTGACATAACTTCAGTGTGCAGTTGACACTTGATACCACGCTTTTCTTTTTATAATTCCTGGTGAGGCGGACGATCGACGAGCTCTCGTCTTAGTTGACATATCTTCAGTGTGCAGCTGACACTTGATGCGTAGAGTTGCTTCGTAATACCTGGTGAGGCGGTCGATCAACGCTTCTCGTCAGTTTGCATATGCATGCAAATCTAGCGCTCTAAGCAAAATCTCGTAGTTAAGAGTTAGACCCGATTTACACGACGAAGCAAACTTCATGAAGTTTCTCAAAAAGCTTATGTTTCTGGGAAAGAGGTGTAGAGGGGCAAATTACCCAACATGCAAGAGCTTTTTCAAAAACATCATGAAGTTTGCTTCATCGTGTAAATCCCGTCTTAGTTGACATATCTTCAGTGTGCAACTGACACTAACGGTGAGGCGGTCGATCGACGAGCTCTTTTTTTAGTTAAAATATCTTCAGTGTGTGCTTGCTGACACTCGATACGAAAGGTCGCTTCCACGCTTCTCGACAGTTGGTACATGCATGCAAAGCTCTTAGTTAATAGTTTGTTGAGATATCTTCAGTGTGCAGCTGACACTTGATGCGAAGGGTTGCTTTTAAGCTTCTCGTCAGTATGCACATGCATTTAAATTTAGTATAAAAACGTATATCTGTTATGCCATTAAAAGTACTTGTTCCGTACTTCGAAAAACTCCGGTATACCAGTTTTTCAGATATTATTTAACTTTCATTAAAAAAACAAATTTTTCGTTTTGGCTACGAAAATATCATTTCTCCTTCTTATAGCAACATACAAAAAGTCTTCCCGGTTTTCATGATACTACCGGGTAACGCAAAAATTAAGTTTTTTAGATATTATTTAACTTTCATTTAAAAAAACCACAAATTTTTCGTTTTGGCTACGAAAATATCATTTCTCCTTCTTATAGCAACATACAAAAAGTCTTCCCGGTTTTCATGATACTACCGGATAACGCTAAAATTACACTTTTAGAACTTTAAAAGCCCAAATCTCCTTCTTATAGTATCTTAAAATAGTTTAATTAGTCTATCCGGATTTTGTGAAACTGGTATTTCATCAGAATTTCTGTTGAAAAAGGGTAAAATTGTATTTCTTGACCTTAAAAAGACCATATACTATATACTATAGTTTACTTTCAATAGTAAAATAAGTCCATCCGGATTTTGTGAAACTAGTATTCCGACATTTTCGATTATTAAGTCATTATCCTTGACAAATTGAAACATATTTAAGTTATAAAAAGTTTCCCGGATTTCATTATACTACTGGATAACAGTAAAATTCCACTTTTAGAACTTGAAAAGCCCAAATCTCCTTTTTATAGTAACTTACAATGGATTTTGTGAAACTAGCTTAACGGATATCCTGATCACATAATACTACCGGATAACTGTAAAATTATACTTTAGTCCCCGTCAAAAAGTAAACTTTAATAGAAAAATTAGTCTATCCGGATTTTTCATTTTTGGATATTCTGTCGAAAAACGGTAAAATTGTACTTCTTGGGCTTGTAAAGTCCGTATCCTCAACAAATTGAAACCTATTTAAGTAATAAAAGGTTTGCCGGATTTCATGATACTACCGGATAACGGTAAAATTGCACTTTAAGAAATTGAAAAGCCCAAATCCAAAAATGGTTCGGATAACGGTAAAATTGCACTTTAAGAACTTGAAAAGCCCAAATCGAAAAACGGTTCCGCGGATTTCATGATACTACCGGATAAAATGCTTAAATTTTATTTCTTGACCACAAACCGCATATTCTGATCACATAATACTACCGGATAATGGTAAATTTAAGATTTTAGAACTCAAAAAGCCAAAATCTCCGTCTAATAGTAATATACAATAGTGAAATTAGTCTATCCGGACTTTTCATTTGCGGATATTCGGTCGAAAAACGGTAAAATTGTCCACCAAATTGCACCCTATATAAGTTAATAAAGGCTTGTCGGATATTCTGCTCACATAATATTACCGGATAACTGTAAAATTCCACTCGAAAAAAAACAAATCTTCTTCTAAGAGTAAACTTATCTTTCCGGATTTTTCATTTTCGGATATTCTGTCATAAAAAGAGGTAAAGCTGTACTTCTTGACTTCGTAAATTCCATATATTCACCAAATTGCCACCTTTATAAGACCTATGAAGGCTTTCCGCATATCATGATTCTTTAAAGCCCTTAGGAACCTACAATAATAAAAGTTATCTTTCCGGATTTCGTAAAATTGGTACTCCAAAAAGGTATTCCATATTTTTTTGGATTCTACTTCTTGACCTCGTAAGCTGAAATTCTACCAAATTGCAAACTATTTGGGTTAAAAAAAGTCTTTCCGGATTACCATGATACTAGTAATTCTACCGGATAATGGTAAAATTTCACTTTTAGAACTCGGAAAGCCACAAATCTCCATCTAATAGTAACTTACAATGGTAAAATTAATCTATCCGGATTTTGTAAAACTACCGGATAACGGTCAAATTTCACTTTTCAGAACTCGGAAAGCCCAAATCTTTGTAAAATTGCTAATAATGTAAAAAAAAACGTAGACTTCCCGTACTAAATTATAAAATCAAGGATTTGGCTTATTTTTAAAATCAATTTCAATTTAAAGGCTTTAAAACTTCTAGGAATTGGCTCAGGAAACACTTGTTGTTGTTTTTGTTATACCGTTTGAAGGAAATGTTTAATTTTTTTTAGAGTTTTTGTTATTTTTTTTTTTTGTTTTGGGGTATGTGTAGAGTTGTCAGGTTTCGTTTTTAAGCACCAAATTATTGTTTATATATATATATATATTGTCACTAACACACACACACTTACACATACACACATAGTTGGAACATGTTCCTGCACTTGAAACTTGGTTTAGCTTTAAGTTTATTTTATATTAAGAGCTTCAAAAAATTTCGAATACTTTAAATATAATTTTTAACGGTGCAAATTTAAAAAAAACAAAGTAATTTTATTTTAATTGTAATATAAATTATACATAAATATATATTATACATTATAAGAAATATTGGCTAACCTCAAAAACAAAAGAGCAAGATTCAAAAGCGTTTCAAAGAAAAAAATTCAAAATTAATTCTTGCTATAAAACGATTTGTGTTTTTTTGAATGGGAACTGTGATTATTCATAAATGTAAATGCAAAAAAAAAAACAAAAAACAACAACAAAAATATTATTATAATATTAATATTAAACATAATGCATATGGTACTATATACATACTATATAAATTGAGACAGAGAAAATTAAAAAAAAAAAAACAAATAGTAATTTGCAATATTTGCAATATAATTTTTTTGTACAACTACAGCACACCGTTAAATTTAGTAACTTTAGTTCATAGTTTAATTCAAGGTTTTCTCTTTTTGTTTCTGTAACAAACAAAATGTTATCATAAACTTTAAGCAAACGAAAAGAATACACATTGTGGAATAGCGGGGCCATATTTAAATAGTATACAGAGATAAAAAAAAAATCAAACAACAAACTTACTTCAATCTAAAAACTGCAACCGCCTTTGATATGCATATATACCGATATCTATATCTATATATATATATTAATTAAAAATAGTCCTTAACAGTTCAACAAACATAGTGTATATAACTTAGTTTTGTTTACTACGCACACACACACACACACACACAGATTTACGGCATAAAATTTAAACAGAGAAAATGTACAAAAAACAACAATTGTTAATACAAAGAAATCAAATAAAAAAAAAGCATAAAAAAATATACCAAACAAACTGCATTTGGGCATTTCCATTATGTCGAACGGGACAAGTGAAAACAAGTAAGAAAGTCGGTCAAGCCCGACTGTAATATACTCTGTACCTGTCAAAGATTGTACATAAATGAAAACTTTTACTGTGTAAGTGCTGCCCAAAACGATATCGGCCAGTGCTGCCCATCGTAATTATTTGTTTTGCTTATAACTCGACTATCGTTCATCTAATCTGGAAATGGTGTATGGCGGATCGATATGAAATGACAATTAAAATGTATGCCTAAATGATTTGAACAATCTATCTTTAAAATTATAGGAGATATGACTTTTTTTTAAATTGTGGGGGTGGCAACTCTGCTATTGTTCATCTGATCGGAAAACGATGTAGGAGAGCTTAATGAGTTTTGATGAGTAGAATATACGTAAGGTTCGAACAACCTAACTCCAAAATTGTGGGATATTTGAGGTGTTTTTGAAATTGTGGGGGTGACAACTCTACCATCGTTCATCTAATCGGAAAACGATGTATAGGGGGTCGATAAGTAATGATAAGTAGAGTATATATCTAGAAGGTTCGAACAACCTTACTCCCAAATTGTGGAAGATATGAGTTTTTTTTAAAATGCGGGGGTGGCAACTCTGCTATTGTTTATCTGATCGGAAAACAATGTATGGGGCTCGATAAGTATTGATGAGTAAAATATATGTCTAGAAGGTTCGAACAATCTAACTCCAAAATTGTGGGATATTTGAGGTATTTTTCAAATTGTGGGGGTGGCAACTCTACTATCGTTCATCTGATCGGAAAACGATGTATAGGGGCTCGATAAGTAATGATGAGTAGAATATATGTCTAGAAGGTTCGAACAACCTAACTTCAAAATTGTGGGAGATTTGAGTTTTTTTCAAATTGTGGGGTGGCAACTCTACTATCGTTCATCTGATCGGAAAACGATGTATGGCGGATCGATAAGTAATGATGAGTAAATATATGTCTAGAAGGTTCGAATAAACTATTTTCAAAATTGTGGGAGATATGAGGTCTTTTTCAAAATGCGGGGGTGGCAACTCTACTATCGTTCATCTGATCGGGAAATGATGTATGGCGGCTCGATAAGCAATGATGAGTAGAATATATGCCTAGAAGGTTCGAACAATCAATCTTCAAAATTGTGGGAGATATGAGGTTTTTTTTCAAATTGCGGGGGTGGCAACTCTACTATAGTTCATCTGATCGGGAAATAATGTATGGCGGATCGATAAGTAATGATGATTAAAATATATGTCTAGAAGGTTCGAATAAACTATTTTCAAAATTGTGGGAGATATGAGGTCTTTTTCAAAATGCGGGGGTGGCAACTCTACTATCGTTCATCTGATCAGGAAATGATGTATGGCGGTTCGATAAGTAATGATGATTAAAATATATATCTAGAAGGTTCAAATAATCTATCTTCAAAATTGGGGGAGATATAAGGTATTTTCCAAATTGCGGGGGGCGGCAACTCTACTATCGTTCATCTGATCGGGAAATGATGTATGGCGGATCGATAAGTAATGATGATTAAAATATATGTCTAGAAGGTCCAAACAAGCTAGCTCCAAAATTGTGGGTGATATGAGGTTTTTTCATAATGGTAGCTCTAGCTCTTATAGTCTCTGAGATCTAGGTGTTCATACAGACTGACGGACGGACGGATGGACGGACGGACGGATGACGAACAAGTCTATATCGACTCGGCTATTGATGCTGATCAAGAATATATATACTTTATGGGATCGGAAATGCTTCCTTCTGCCTGTTACATACATTTTGCACGAACTTAGTATACCCTTTTTACTCTACGAGTAACGGGTATAAAAAGGTAGTTGGTGGTCGAGGGGGTAGTGAGGGGAATCCGTTTTTATATCCCGTTTTTATATACGTATGCGTCAGCTGTCGCACCTGTGGTAAGAAGACCAAAATCAGCTGTTCAATGGATGCAGGAATGCTTAAATGCGGCCAATGAGCACATCTTATTGCATTTCTTCGATAAATTATGTTATCGATGACAAAACAATTTGGAACTAGTTCAGTCCAGTATTTTTGCTGATGTCACTTACGGTCACACTAATTAGGCACGATAAACACGATTAAAGCGAAACACAAAACAAATTAAATTTTAGTTAAAACAAACGCCAATTTCACCTGCCCTCCTCCCCCCCATAAAAACACATGGATACCAAATCCAATGATGATTCAGCTGGCAGTGATTCGCTGGACAAATCTATGCAAATCAAATGTGTAATGGTAGAGTCGACGGGGACAACAACAACCACAACAGTCGCTAATCCAGATGCAGAGGATTCTGCTGCAGTGGTACACAAGACTGAGGCAGCAGCAGCAGCAGAAGGAGCAGAGGAAGAGGAGGATAACCATACCAATTCAACCAATGCCACGCCTCCCTGCTCCGCCTTCGAAACAAAAGTGAAACTCATCTCGCAAAACCTACAAGAGACCACACTGGCCGAGGGGGCGGGCGGGGATAGCAATAGCAGCAGCGTTGAAGATGCCACCACACCCACACACATTTCCACCGAGGAGTCGTCCTCGAATTCGGATCCGCGCTTGAAAAAGGTACGTTTTCATCCCGATGCCAAGGAGATTGATGGCAGCAGCAATCGTTCCAAGAAAAAGAAACGTCGCGCTGCGGCCCGGGCCAATAATAATGATGAGGATTCCACTTTAAGCTGTGATGGCATGGATTTGGATGATAACGAGGATGAGTATGAGGACGAAGATGAAGAGGTAATCACTTTACTGTTTTGTGTTGAGTTTTAAATTCTAACAAACTTGTTTTTTTTTTATAAGGAGGAAGAAGAATTCGATTTGGAAAAAACTATAGCCGAGGCGGAGGATTATTTGAAACAACATCCACTGACATTTGTACGCCGCATTGAACAGAATGGCGAGAGATTACGTGATGGCCTGCTTAGCATTGAGGATATGCCACAAAATCAAATGGAGGAGGAAGAGTCTGAGAATACAGATGAGGATTTCTATAGAAGAATTAAGCCAGAGAATGGCATAGAGCGTATACTAGGCAAGGAAACTAAGGCGGGCAAGGTAGGTAATTGGTATTCTTAAGAATTTTTGTTTATCTATTTATATTTTACAGGTGGAGTTTCTTTTACGCTATGAGAATCTGGGCGGTCTCTTTTGGGAATCCGAAGAGTTTATACGACGCACCTGTCCCACTTTGCTGAAAGCCTACGAAAAGAATCGTGAGCGGCGTCAACAACGCTTGGTTAGAACTTTCTATTTTATATATTTACATAAAATTTTTCATAATTTTTTCCCTTTTTTTTTCTAGATGCATCATGTGGCCAAAAGGCAAAGCCTGCGACAGCGGTACACAGATTTCTAGTACGTTTTTAGTTGTAATCCTCAAAATTTAGGTTCCCGTGTAATTGTAATAATTTTTGTAAAATGAAGTAAAATGATTTTCTTTTGTTGAACAAAAGTCCAGATTAAGTTGTTGCTGCTACGAACAATTTTTCAAATATTTTTGGAACTAGTTCCGTTAGTGGGTGGAAAAGAAAATTTAAAGAACAGTTGAGCAACTCGGTTTATGCTGAGCAAATGCTCAAATAGCCGTTATCTCCTACTTCTGGCCTTTACAAAAATGTCATATTAATATGGTCAAAAGAAGTGGAACATGTCACCCGTTTGGCTAGCGAAATACCCATTAAATAGTTACTGAACTGTTGTGTCTTTGAAAAGTTCGCACAAGTTCCATTTATATTGCAACTGATCTACTTCAAGGGTTCATGTGTGGTTCGATAACCCAATCCGATTAATAAGCCATCAACTTAAGCGATAAGTCGCTGAGTCATTCTTTGCTTTACGTTTTTCAATCACTAATTATGACCGTCAAGGTAGCGTTGAAAAGTAAGCAACGACTTGGAAACGATAATCTTTGGAACACTTAAGCAATTTATTATTTTGAAGCTTTTTCTTTATTGAAATCAGGGACCGTAACTGTTGCATAAAAATTTTGAAATAACAATTATTTTCTCATTTTTAAATAAAAATTCAAAAATAATCGTTAGGCTGAGTTCACACTTCACGATGACGACAACAGTAGGCCCTTATGTAGTCTTGTTTTTCAATATCTTACTAGATTACTAGAACAATGTGAACTCAGCCTTATTCTATGATTTTTAAATAAAAATTTTTGTTTTAACCGTTAAATGTTAATTTTTATATAAAAAATTTTTAAATAACAGTTAAAAATAAATTTTTATCAAATATGGAGTAAGTCCAATGTTTTCTAGCTATCGCTTCCGACCCTAAAAACAACCACAATCGTATGGGAAAAGGGTCGTTTTTGGGGTCAAAAGCGATTTGTAGAACACATGGGTGTGACTTTTTAAATTTTATAGGAAAATGTGGAAAACTGTTGAATAAAATCTTTTGTTTTCATCGGAACCCAGACAATAGATGAAAATGATGTCTTAAAGGTTTGCATAAAAATCTTTTGTTTTTCATTCGACAAACAAATACAAATCTTATTTTCGAACCGTTCAAAAGAGAGAATTCTGGAAAAACCACGAAAATTGGTGGACACACCAAAATTGGGGAAAAATACTGTCTTCAATTCAATCGGACCCAAAATCTTTTTGAAAGCTCTATCTGGAAATTTCAATAAAATTGTTTTCACTTTTGTTGGAAAAATCATCAAATATGAAATACATTACTTTGAAATTCTTGAAAATCTTCCACGAAAGTCGGAAAATGGACGAAGAACTAATGTATGGCTTTTATCCGATCAGCTCCAAATTTATTTTTAAAGCTTTAAATAACCAAATATTACCATCGGGATTTTCAAAATTTTGTAAGTCCAGAAAACTGGAGGAAAAATATTGAAAAATTGATCGGATTCAAAATCATTTTCAAATCTACCCCTAAAGTCGGAAAATAGGCGGAAAATTTATGAATGAAACTCTCTTTAGTTTTATTAGATTAGCTTCAATGTAGATATTAGCTTTATAATATATAAAAAATATAATTGAAATAATCCGGAAAATTGGCGGAAAATGGTTAAAAAATTTATTTGTGGTTAGAACCCTACTCCACTTTGGTTTTCAAAATTTTAAGATAACGTTGGTAGTAGTAATATTTTTTTTTTATTTTTTTATTGATGTTACATTATTTTAATTTTGAACCAATTTCCATAAAATAAAAATTAAAAAAAATCTAAATAGATAAAAAAAGGTTGGAATATGCCGTTAGCCTAGTAAAAGTACTCGATTCCAGATAACGGTCATGTGTCACCGTAGTCCATTAGAAAGCTTCGGCGATATTGCGAGACAACATGCTTGGAGCTCATTAAAAGAAGAACAAAAAAGTCGCATACATCAGTTTTTTTCGACAATTTTCCAACGTTGCTTATAGTTGGTTTCCATATTGGGTTACTTTTCAATGGAAATTTTATTTCTTTTAAATACAAAGTTTTTTACACAAGTGCGAGCGAATCCGCGGGTATACGCCAGTATATTTATATTTCTGTTAAGTTTTATTAAAATCTATTTCCACGATTTCGTGAAAATTTAATTTAACATATTAACTATTTAATATATTATGACTCAATATAAATAAAGCTAGAAGTTTTTAAAAATATATGAAATGCTTTAGTGTTTCACTCACCATCGTTCCAAATGGTTGCTAACTTACCATTTTTTTTTTAAATTAGCCCATCTCTAATGGTTGTCGATATATCGAACTATCGTTTGCTGTTGTTGTCAAATTTCAGCAAAGAAGAAGGAAACAGCAGACAAGAAGCTGTATTAAATTTGTACATTTTTCACAGAGCGTACAACTTGCTTTGTTAAAGGATTCTGTGCTCTCTGTGATAAGCATAGGCAAGAGGCCTCCAAAAAAAAAAGCTAAAACGCAAGCAAAAAACGACAACAAAGAGTGCTGTGTGCCGCCCCTCAAAAATAGAAAAAATCGGAACAAAAGAGAAATTTTTTTTTTTTTATATTTTTTGCGTGTCACCCCCCACGTAAAGCGCCAAGGGGGAAAGGCAACGGTAACACAACGTAGTCAAAATAGTTTAAGGAAATGCAAGTGAAATAAGAGAAATTCCAATTGAAAAAAAAACAAGAGAGGTGAGTAAGCAAAAAAAAAAAAAAAGGAATCTGGGCATAATTGTTTATTATGTTAAAAGATATCAGATTTAGCCTTATATAAGTAAAGATAAGGGTAGATTAAAGGGGGCGCCCCCCGGGGTTTGCCTTTTTTTTTCTAAAAATAGTAGCTAATTTTGAGGTAACTTAGGTCAGTCCCTGATCTGGCCTAGTGCGTAGTAGACTGACAAAGAGCCACACCAGCCGTGATCTGGCCCCGTGCATTGTCTTGTCTTGAACTTGACGTTGACCGCTGGACTTTACTTTTGTTTATGCGTTAAATGTGCGCTCTTCTCACTCTCTCCCTCTCTTTTATTTGGTTCATTAACCCAAAAGGAGGAGCAAAAAACTACGCCACAAACAAACAAAACATTTGCTAATTGCGCAGACAACAAAATGCCGGAAGAAGAGCCAACACAAAAACCCATGGAGGAAGAGGAGGATGATGTACAGCAACAGCTGCCCAAGAAGCCCGAGGCTGAGGAAGCGGAAGAGCCCAAAACGGCTGAGCTCACGGCAGAGGAGGTAAGTTATCCCTCTAAAAATATGTTTAATTACTCACCCTCCATCCCTTCCAGATGCGTGCACGCCGTCTACGTACTTTGGCGGCCCGAAGTAGCCTAATGCAAACCGCAGTCACTCCCGAAAAGCCTTTAGTACCACAAAAGGAGTTGCCTGTCAGTCCGGATTTGAATAGCAAAGTCTGTCAAATGGATGTGGAAATGAAATCCATGGCCTCCACACCCATCCAGGACATAGAAATGACTAATACCATCACCACCACCGTCGCCGCCACAACCATAGAAGCCGCAGCACCAACTACCACGCCACCCTGCCTGCCTCCAGCTACTGAGCTGATAACCAAATCCATAGAGGAGCAACATGAGCAATTACTCTCTCGTCTCCTTAATGCCACCTGGAATGAACTGGGCAGTGGTTCCATTATTTGTGCCCAAACAGCCAGCTTATTGGAACAATTTCCACAATTTCGCTTTGACTTTGAGTCAATTGTATCCAATGTTCTCATGGAGACCGTTTTAAAAATCTTCAATGATGAACTGGATGAGGGTCCACCACCACTGACAGCCGCCCCCCTTACAGTCGAACACGATAAAGAATTCTCTTCGGCCAAAAAGATTAAATCGGATGACACGGAAGTGCAAGAAATCTTGGCCAATGCCGAGGACGAGGCCGCCGCCACCACCACCAACACTCAGCCGCCCACGCCCATACAAAGTGAATGTTTGGCTCCGGCTGTACTTAATATAGCCACCACCACCAAGCATAATGTCATGCTGTATCTCATCAAATGCTATCAAAATTATCAAATCGAACGCTCTGCCTCCTCCACAACGCCTGCCATTACGGCCATACTTCAGCTGGCCTTTGAGCAAATAATGCATATGATTTGTTTAGTCCTCACCGATCGTCTACATCCGAATCTCTATTGTTATATGGATCAATCCACACTCTTAGAGCTCATGTATATGGATAAAATAAGTGAAACATTTCTCATCGATTTGGTTAATCAATCTTATACAAAATCCAAGGCTTTTGATCATATATTTGGTCAAGTGTTGCGTGGTTTGTTTACGGGCATGCAACGGAATATCTGCACATCGAAAATTAATGTACAACAAATTGAATGGCTGGCCAAATTGGTAGTAATCAAAGTGGGTGCAATTAGACCAATTGCTGATCTGGTCGCAAGACAACCAAATTTTATACCGCCCATTTGTACGAAAATATCGGGACGTGAGATTGTTAAATGCAGTTTTCTGGGACCATTTCTATCCGTCTCGCTGTTCGCCGAGGAGAATGTCAAATTTGCCGAATTTAGCACGAAAAATAAGGTGGAGGATGCCGCTGCCTCAAGACTGCGTTGGGTAAGTGATTAAAAAAAAAATTTTTTTACCTGTTGTGGGGAAAAGTCGTCCAAAAATATTTTCAAAAGCCCCACAAACAATAGGACCTCAAAGAAATACGAATAATTTACAAAAAAATAATACGACCACTCAGAAACTTTTATCAAATTCTTAAAGTACCCACAAAAATATCGATAAATACAAAAAAAAAATTGCAAAAAACTCTTTTACATCCCCAAATAATCAAAAAATCATTTTGACCAAACACTTTTTCAGCTTCGAACCGTAGTTCAAAAACTCTAAATCGAATCGACAACCTTAAAAAAACTTGTGATTTCATTTTAACGACGTGTTTAATGTTTGTGTTGCTTTTGCCATAATTTTATTTTAACTTAACTTAAGGCAGAAAACCGGTCAAGATCCCCGATCCCTGTAGAAACGGTTCGAATCGAGTTTTTTGCTATAGAAACTTCTGAACTTATGACCTCCCTAACCGGACCCCATCTTTTTGGAAAATGATTCGGTTCAAAGAACATCATGAAGTCACTTTTATACGGAGTTTTATCAATTTCTTTGCATTATTTCTGTTCAAGCTATATCTAAATTCAGTCTATTACGATTTTAAGGAGGAAACATTCGGAGAAACCCTCTGAGAGAAAAAAAAGAAGTATTTAATACTTTGATCAAGAATGTTCTATATAAAAAATAGGTAATAATCATTATTGTGTGACATATATATAATAGATCTTCTATTAGCGTCAAATTAGAAGATTGCAAATAAACACACACGGAAGCTTGCTCGAAAGCATGGCGACAATTGGTTGGAGTTACAGACTGTTTCGAGATAACCATATCTCTCTTAACAGACTCCTTCTTGTCTGTGTGGATGCATTATTCAATTCTAACGTTCTAATTTCTAGAATTGAATAACTCGCTCAAATTCACAAAATAAAATAGGGTAGAAAATGTTTAAACCATTTTAGAAACCGTTAAACAAGATTCTAAACCTAGCCTTTACGATAGGTTCGTACCTCCGGACCCCGAAACATCTTTCAGAGTTTGCAACCTTGATATAAAATAAGATTTTGAAGTTTTTTCTATAATGGTTTTTAGTGTATTTTGCGAACGAATATTATTTTAACTGGCTACTACAGAATGAACTTAAAATCTTAGCCTAACAGTAAAATTACAAATAGAAGTCCTAAAGTAATCGCTTAACAGTAAGAATGTTGATGCCCTAGTCGAACTGCATGCCATCTGGTAGACTCATCAAGAAAAGAATTGGTCCTATGAACACCTACGTTAAGTGAAATCGTGGAACGTAAAGACCTGGTCGGAACATTGTAGGGAATCTTGAGAAGTAGAGTTGGGAAATTAATAACGCCCACAATGTAATGTTATTTAAAAATATTAAAGAAGCATATCTTCAAGGGAAGAAAGACTCAAATATGGAGGAATTCTAGATAACTGAACGCACTAAGGCAAAGTACAAAGTTGGTCGAATGTAAGAGTCATTAAATTCTTTTGAATTACGAAAAGCTAAAAGGAACAAGCTTTGAGGATAATATAATTATCAAATCAATCACCACTAAATCCTGGGCTTTATACTGTCTCGAAAGTAATAATTATGGGAATATGATGTTAGATACTGCAACTCACGTTAGAACTTAATCCATCATCGACGAATGAAAACCGCGCTTAGAGAGCTTGGGCATTCTGACAGACTGTAAAAATTGAGAACGATTCTCGAACTCAGTAATTGCTAAAAACAGTTTTAATAGTGGTTCAGAGCAATATTTGTGGAATTATTTAAGATATGAACTTAAAACCTACGATTATATGGAGTTAGATATTTTCCGAAAGTAAAATTGTATCCGTTCCAGTTTGTGGAAAACGATTTGAACTGGATCTTTAACTCTCTCATAATGGTTATACATTTTTTATTAAATTGGCGACGTTGGGTATATAGTTTGCAATTCATATAAAAACCAGGGTATGCAAATTTTTCAAATTAAATTTCCTTTTTTTAAATTGCGAGTTAATTTGATGTTCAATTAAAAAATTTTTGGAAGCTATTCAATGTTGTTTTATTCCTTTTTAAATTTAACAAATTTTCTTCAAAATTAAAAAAATAATTTTGCTCCAATCTTAAGGTTTCTATTAATATGATGAAGTTTGCTTTATAGCCTCTCTTTGATTTCGATTTGATTTCGTCGTTATTTACATAACGAAGTTTGATGTGGTTGTGTTGGTGAGCGCCACAGTCAACATCCGACTCTGTTCTGTGCTTACCGACTGGCAATGACTTGGCCAGGTCTGATGAACATGTCCCTGCTCGCTCAGCGTTTCTTTAAATAATATCAATTAATCTAAATATATAGCTCGTCGATCGTTGTGCACGAGTCGCAACGAGCGTTTGTTGTAAAATGCCAAAAAAATACATGTGGTGCAAAACAGATAGCATGGCGAGAGATCAATCACATGCGCAGCTGGCTCGGCGCTCTCTTTCTTGCAGCCGCTGAAATTCTTAAATGAGCTTGAACTTTTATTACTCGTGCGTGCTTAAGGCTTGCTCATAGTGTAATTATATAAGGTGAGGTCAGTAAAGCAGTGGTGGAAAGCTTATTGTTACCCCGCTCGCAAGGTGCATATGTGAAGACTCTACCTTATATTAATATGCCATGGGCATTCAGTTTTTCCAGAATCGGCTGTCACCTTCCCCACTTCTTTCCTTCAAACAAAAACTTCATAAAGGAAACTTCGTTGTGTAAATTGTAACAAAGTTGTATTTGGCAACCCTAAGCAAAAGTCTGTAAATATGTGCTTTAAGGACACCTTCTCTTCACAGTGACTACATAGTTGGATGCTCATTAGCCCCATTTTATACAGAGGGCTCCGCTGTCTTTAGTGGAAGAGCCCTGACAGGATTCTAAGGGCACTTTTCCCTTGGTGGATTAACTTAAGAAACTTTTTTTTTTCCAACTAAAAATTTTCCTTCTCTATTCCCAGGAATTGCACTCAATGCGCACCCACATGCACACAGTTTTCCATTCGCTATGCGTTAATGCCAGCAGCCGTCCCAAAACTCTGGAATATATTGCCAAAATCTTGCGCCACAATGATCGTCGTGTACAATTCGCCAGCGATGAGAAATTGCTGGCCCGCGATGGTTTTGTTATTAATCTAATGAGTGTACTCCAGCAGCTGGCGCTTAAAATCAAATTGGATCGCATTGAACCAAATTTCCATTATTACAAAAATTCGCTGGTGAATATCGAACAGGATACGAAAATTCGTTATAACGATGAGGAATATAAAAATTATTTGGCCCGTGATTTTGGTACGCCCGTAGAGAATGTAAATTTCCAGACACAATGTTGGTTTTTGACATTACAAGCACATCATTTGGGTTATTTGCCGGCCATTCAAAGGTATCGTCAAAAGGTGCGAGCCATTAAGGAATTGCAGAAACTAATTGATGAACTGGATCGCACCAAGCCGCATTGGGTGAACTCACGTTATGCCATTCGCAATAATCAGTTTAAGGAGCGTTGGGAGAAGCAGCTGCGTAAGCTAAATAGGTGAGTGGGACAGACTAGGCTGAGTAAAGCAATTTCTAAACTCTCTTTTTTTTTCCATAGATCAAAAACCTGCAGTGAGATTACTTTACTGGATCCCGCTCTACTCCAACGTTGCACGGAATTCTATTCAACTGTCTGCGAATTTATGCTGTATCAATTTGAAGGTCGCTCCATTGAGGGACCATTTATCTCTAAGCTGTCCGTGCAGCAGCTTAAACCGACTGATGCATTTTCTGCACTGCCCGAATGGTATATCGATGATATAGCCGAATTTATCTTATTTACCATGCAGCATGCAAATATGGATATACGTCAGGGTGTGGATCATTCAATTATCACTTGGTTATTGACCTGTGTATGTTCCTCACATCTGATTAAGAATCCATATGTGACTGCCAAACTGGTGGAGGTGATGTTTGTGTTCTCCCTAAAACCAGCTAATTCGGTTAATACGGCGGTAAGTCACAAATAGGAGGAGGATGGGGGAGTGGAACCCATTTATATTAAAAATATATTTACAGATGTGGAACCATGAGCTGGCCCAAAATGCCTTGGTTAGCGCCCTAATGAGATTCTATGTGGATGTAGAGACAACGGGTCAAAGCACTGAATTTTATGATAAGTTTACCATAAGGTAAGGATTAATCTTAATCAATCTGCATATATATAAAAGAGTTTGTCCTGACTGACTGATTCATTGGCAATCTACGCAGAGCCTAAACGGTAAGAGATAGAAAGCTGAAATTTTTACAGAAGTTTCCATATAAGTTGAAAGTAGACAATTGGTAGGGGTTTTGGAAAAATAAGAAATCTCCTGGGAAAGCTTATATGAAGAAATTTTGTTTGGTTTGTAAGTAAAGTAAGTGAAATAATTGGACCCTGTTCCCGATTCCCCCACAAAGGAAAATGACCGAAAAAATTCTTCATCAAAAAAACTATATTTCATCCGATTGACTTTAAACTCGATTTCATCCGATTGACTTTAAACTCGATTTGTGAAGAAAGTAAGCAGAATAATTAGACATGAGATCTTTCGATGTTGGAAAATCCGCCCAAAAAGTCGGAAAATTCCCGATAAATTCAATATGCAGAACACTATTTTTAATCCGATTGTCTTTAAACTCGGTTTGTAAGGATAGTATGCACAATTATAAGACATAAGATTTTCCGATGTTGGAAAATGCCTGGAAAATTCGGTATTGAAATACTTCTACTTTTCATCCGATTGACTTTAAAATCGGTTTGTTAGGATAGTATGCAAAATAATTGGACATGATATTTTTCGATGGCGGAAAATCGTCCCAAAAAGTTTGGAAAATGTCCGGAAAATTCACTATGGAAAATACTATTTTCCATCCGATTGACTTCAAACTCGATTTGTGAGGATATTAAGCAGTATAATTAGACATTAGATTTTTTGAAATTGGAAAATCCGCCCAAAAAGTCTGAAAATTCCCGGAAAATTCAATATGGAGAACACTATTTTTAATCCGATTGGTTTCAAACTCGATTTGTAAGGATAGTATGAAAAATAGTTAAGAATGTGATTGTTCGATGGTGGAAAATCCACCCGATTCGTGGAAAATTCTTTATTAAAAAATGTATTTTTTATCCGCTTGACTTAAAACTAGGTTTGTTAGGATAGTATGCAAAATAATTACACATGAGATTTTCTGATTTTGGGAAAATCCGCCCGAAAAGTCGGAAAATGCCCGGAAAATTCTATATGGAAAAGGCAATTTTTCATCCGATTGGCATTAAACTCGGTTTGAAAGGGTAGTATGCAAAATAATTATTTATGATATTTTCGATGGCGGAAAATCGTCCCGAAAATTCGGGAAATGTGCGTAAATTTTACTATGGAAAATATTTTTTTTATCCGATTGACTTCAAACTCGCTTTGTAAGGATGCACAAATATAGGACATACGATTTTCCGATGTTGGAAAATTCAACCACAAAGAAAATGCCTGGAAAATTCGGTATTGAAATACTTCTACTTTTCTTCCGATTGACTTCAAACTCGGTTTGTTAGAATAGTAAGCAAAATAATTGGACATGAGATTTTCCGATGTTGGGAAAATCGTCCCGAAAGATCGGGAAATGTCTGGGAAATTTGACTATGGAAAATACTATTTTCATCCGATTGACTTTAAACTCGGTTTGTAAGAATAGTATGCAAAATAATTAGACATGAGATTTTCCGATGTTGGAAAATGTCTGGAAAATTCTATATAGAAAAAAATATTTTTCTTCCGATTGACTTTAAACTCGGTTTGTAAGGATAGTATGCAAAATAATTAGACATGCGAATTTTCTGATGTTGGAAAAAGCGACCGAAAGGTCGGGAAATGCCCGGAAAATTCTTTATTAAATAAAATATTTTTCATCCGATTGACTTTAAACTCGGTTTGTAAGGAAAGTGTGCAAAAAAATAAGACATGAGATTTTCCGATGTTGGAAAATGTCTGGAAAATTATTTTTAGAAAAAATATTTTTCTTCCGATTGACTTTAAACTCGGTATGTAAGGATGAGAGTGCAAAATAATTAGACAGAGAATTTTCTGATGTTGGAAAAACCGCCCGAAAAGGTCGGGAAATGCCTAAAATTATTAAAATATTTTCACCGTTGACTTTAAACTCGGTTGATGTAGTGATAGTGCAAAATAATTACTGTGTTATTTGTTGGAAAAACGGCCCAAAAATTCGGGAAATATCCTATTTCGAAAAACTGTTTTTTATCCGTTCTGTATTATATTTGGTTTCAAAGCTCTATGGAGCCAATTAAATAGGAAAATAGTTTTTAACTTAGCGCAAATGCACCCTCAAGGTCGGATAATGGATGCCGGGGGTGGGTTTTTTGAGCCGATCTGTATGAAATTTGGTTTGTACGCTCTATAAACCGAATAGATGGGAAAAATAGTTTTCTCAATTCGATAAATTCACTCCAAAATGGGTTCTGGGGTGGGTTTATGGCCAAACGTTATTTTTTCAGACGATCTGTATGAAATTTGGATTCTAAGCTCAATTAAATAGGAAAATAATTCCAAACAAATTTTTTAAAATCTAGCCAAGTTTGGAAAACGGGAGGTTCAATGTCAAAGCTTATTTTTCCACCTCGGGGAGCGGTTTTAGAGGTAACGGAATACGTTATAATCAAGCAAAAAATTTGCTGTTCGTCTCTTCTGATTGGGGCGAAGCGAAGCGCGCCGGGTCATATGCTAGTCTGCATATTAATATAGCTATAACTTCTCCTCTCTTTTCAGATACCACATTAGCCATCTGTTTAAATCCATGTGGGAGAATCCCATTCATCGTCAGGCTGTCATCTGTGAATCACGTGTGGGCAATCAGTTTGTCAAGTTTGTTAATATGCTAATGAATGATACAACATTTTTGCTGGACGAATGTCTAGAGAATTTGAAGCGTATACATCAGACCCAACAGCTTTTGTCGGATAAACAGAATTTGACCAAAATGAGCGCCGAACAGCAACAGAGTCGTCTTACCCAATTGGCCACAGATGAGAGACAATGTCGCTCCTATTTGACTTTGGCACGCGAAACAGTTGATCTGTTTCATTATTTAACTGTGAGTTTGTATTGATTTATGCAAAATTGTATACAATAATTCCCTTTGTTTCCAGAGCGACATCAAGGAGCCATTTATGCGCGCCGAACTTGTCGATCGCCTCAGCTCAATGCTCAATTTTAATCTTAAACAATTAGCCGGCCCCAAATGCAATGATTTGAAAGTAAAAAACCCCGCCAAATATGGTTGGGATCCGCGCAGTTTGTTGGCCCAAATCTTTGATATATATCTTCATTTGGACTGTGATAGATTCGCTCAGGCCTTGGCGGCCGATGAGCGCTCCTTTGATGTGCAAATATGCAATGAGGCAGCCTCAAGGATTAAGCGTTTGGCCTTGCGCTCGGCCGTAGAGGTGGAACGCTTTAAGGCTCTAACACAGCGAGCTCATGAGATCTATGGTGAGTTTAATATATAATTATGATGAAGTGCCATTTAACTGCCATTTTCCCTTTGCTTTTAGTTACCAATCAACAGACTGAAGACGAGTGCGCCGATGCACCCGATGAGTTTAAGGATCCCCTGATGGATACCCTTATGTCGGATCCCGTTGTTTTGCCCTCAGGCACTGTCATGGATCGTGCAATTATTACACGCCATTTGCTTAATAGCTGCACCGATCCCTTTAATCGTCAGCATTTGACTGAGGATATGTTGGTGCCCAATATTGAGCTGAAGCAGCGCATTGAGGCCTGGCGCAAGGAACAACGCGGCAAGCGTAATAATTGCTAAGTCGCCAAACCTAGAACCTAGTTTAATGTGCAGTTTAATTTTTTTTTAGTGTCTACCTACTCTTATCTTCTTCTCGATTTACATACATGCCTACAGATATATATATATACAAACAAACACACACACAATTATTGATCTAAAGATATGCCAATGTGCAGAATTTTTTAGTTGATTTTGAGGCAAGCTTTTTTGGTTTTCCCTATTTGGAGATTAAAAACCTACCACAAAAACAAATGGTTTCTCTTAAATTCAAAAATTGTTTTTTTTTTAATCAGAAAAGTATTTTTAAACCTTTTAGAAATTTTCAAAATTCCAAAAACAATATCAGAAAATTGCAAAAAACATAACACAGAGCTTGTAGGAAGAACTACAGACTGAAGACGATCCGATGAGTTTAAGGATCCACTGGAAGGCCATTCAAATTTAACCCAACTGGCCATCCCATAACTTTTGAGCGCGCTGACAGATCAACAGATGTTATACCGCTTTGGAAGCATCATTCGAAGACAATTTATAACCTGGAAAAGTTTACTCCAAAAGAACGCACTGAAACTGTTAAGCTTTACATTCAAAATAACTTCTCAATTGTATGAGTTAAGGGATTTTAATAAGAAAATTAGTTCTTATTTGCATCGAGCGCTTGTACGATTAATATATACATACAAAAAATTAGTTATAACGATGAGGAATACAAAAATTATTTGGCCCGTAAAACATATGAAGGGCTATTGGCGTTCTTTGATTGAGGCCTCAAATTAGAAGATTGTAAATAAACACACACGGAAGCTGGCTCGAAAGCAAAGCCACAATTGACTGGACTTCCAGACTGTTTCGAGATATCACTCATCAGACGCCGCCTTCTTGTCCGTGTGGTTGCACTTTTCAATTGTGTTAACTGAACCTGCTTCAGACGAGGGACATTTCTCGTTGATTAAAAGGCATAAACAAGCAAAATTATGGATCTTTAATCCTGAATTCAATTGAAGAACAATCTCTTTACGACTTAAAAGAAACAATTTGGTGCGGAGTTTGCGACGGAATTGGATCACCGGACCTTATTCTTTCACAGACGAGGATGGGAGCCTCGACAATTCCCAATGGTGAGCGATAACGAAATTCGTGATGCCTATTATTTCTCAAAATGCAATGATACAACATATGGTTTCATGGTTTCCAACCTCAAATGGGCTACCCTGTAGTAGTTTAAAGTAGAGTTGCCAAGAAGGTGTCGGTACTAAGATCTGTTGCCAATTTCAAATGAAGCGCAGAAGTGGCCATACAAATGAAAAGGCATATGTTACCCTTTTCCTTGCGTGGCTTGCGTTCCTTATGTACCTTGAGTGTTATAGGACCAGTCTTCTCAAATAGAAATGCTTGACGCACCCGAGCTGCTGGTAGGTCGGCCATGAATTGATGACTGGTCTGTTGTTGTTGTTTAAAACATTTCAAACATTCATGCGTATCTTTAAGAATGACGTTTTGTGCACCGAGAATCCAGTATGAGCTTTGTATACGGTATTCTTACGGGAAGATGATCTGGTGCTTGGTGGAAAAGGGTAATTCCGAGTTGCTTTAACGTCCACCAATACGTAGCAGTCCAGGATTGGAGTGAGTGTGCGCAGTTTTGAAACATTTTTTAATGAATGACGCTTGACGAAGACAAAACTTGCTAAGAATTCGAGGCGAATTAACCTCAACACATAAGCCACAACGAAACACGGTCATCGAAAAGAAAATTTAAATTTTGTGCGTTAGCTGATTCACCAAGTCAAGCTCTTCATGTAAAAACTGTGGACCCTTCCACCAGAGATCAAAGTTGATCAGGTAAGAGGCCAGCATGTCTCTGGATGCACAATCGGCTGTCCAGCTTAATTATTTGTTTTCTTTATAACTCGACAATCGTTCATCTGAGCGGAAAACAGTGTCTGGTGGATAATGATAATGATTAAAATAAATGTCTAAAAGGCTTCAAACAATCTATCTTCAAACATATTTGGCGAGATACGCGTAACTTAATTTTTCAAACTGCGAGTTATCGAACGGTATCTCTCCGGGGTACTATCGATCATCTGGAATCCCACGCATCTAAAGAAAAAATGTATGCTGGATCGAGAAAAATTAATGAAGAGTAGCATAACTCTCTCAGAAGTTCAAAACAATATATCTTAAAAATTGTAGAAGATATGACTTTTTTTTTCAAATCGCCGGGAAGACAAATTACAGCTGACATAACCAGAGTGACCATTTCAGACAGACTTGCTGTCTGTCACCCTTCTTCTCAAAGGTCGCTTAAAATAATAAATCCACTTGCGCTCCGATGTTTTCGGTGTGTGAGTACTTAAAGACGTACCACATGGAGGCCGGCCTTTCGAGGCTGATGACAACAACATCATAACAATGACTAATGAACAGCCCTATTATTCAAAACTACTTTAAAATACGATACGTTATCAAGCTTGATATTTGGGAACCTTACCTTACTAAGCGTATCTGCATAGAATATACACTTTTAACCCTGGAAGGTAATCGCTATTTTAATGTACGTTTGATATTCATGCAATTCGATAATCGAATCGACGAACGATGACTGAATAGCTCTTGCGTTCATAATTATTCATCCCTTAAATCTAACTTAGCTAACTCTGTGTGTGTAAGGCACAACGTGTAGTGTATATTTTATTTTATCGTTGGGTACATGGAATTTCCCACAAAATGCATCTCATGTGTGTCTCTCAAGTGCATTCTGATCCTTGTCTCTCACGCCATATATCTTCTATGTTATTACCACACTATACTTGATTATGAGCATCCCAGCAATTAGGATGAGTAATAAAATATGATCTTTAAGGGTATGGAAGGTCCGTGGTCTGGGCGAACCATGTTCAAGTTTGAATAGTAACAATATCTGCGATTTATTATTTAAACGTACCGAAATTGATCCGCTTTTGAAACGAATTATTAAGTCAACAATGAGCAAGAAATATGAGCCGACTCACGTACCGAATGTCGGTACTCACCAGAGGAAAGAAATGCTGTCTGTTCAACCGCTTACATCTTTGTCCACTCGTCAACAATTAACGGAACTAAATTGGTAAGTGATGGTACATTCACCGTATAGCCCCGATCTTGCACCCTTTAAATTATCAGTTGTTTCGATCTCTTTAAAAGTCATTAAATGGTAGAACATTCGTTTCTGCTGAGGTTTATTAATAAGTTTATGCACAAATAAAAATCATCCTTTTTATCATTTTTTTGCCCTTCAAAGTATGCTATGTTTATCAATATAAATAGCTAAGGAAAATATTTCTTTTTTAGTAGCCTCAACACATATTATTATACACTTGAAATTTATTTTAATATTAATTTCCGACCCTATAAACTATATATATTCTGGATCAGGACGACGAGTTGAGTTCAATTCCGTCTGTCCGTCCGTCCGTCTGTCTGTTTCTACGCGAACTAGTCCCCAGTTTTATAGATATCGAGCTGAAAAGTAAGCTGCGGCGCAAATTCTAAACTTTCAAAAACTATGCAGGAGTGATGGAAGAGGATAATGAGGATGAGCGACTATCTCACATTGTTGAGCATATGTGCACTAGGCCTTCTGGGAAAACCACAATAAAAAAATGCTCCATGAATTTTATTTAGCGAATTGTGTAATGGCTTGTGCGGTTTGTGAAATTTCCATTTCAAAGTTATTGTTATCCATTGTTTTAACAAAGAAGGCTATATTCATCAAACTGTCAATCAAGCCATTTTCAAATTCGCAAACTAAAATTCACGTCAACTGAACTCACTAATAAAAACATAAAAGCTAATTTACACCTTCAAATATTATACTTTTTCAAAAGCTAACTAGCTCGAAACATGTTTTTGGGATTAAAATTTAAATATCCAGGGACAGTAACGATTATAACATATCAAATAAATCTCTTGATAATAATTATTTCTTGATTTTTTCCAATTGCTCATGAAATAACTATTAATTTTTAAAAAAATTTATAACTCAAGAAATAACGATTCATTTTTGAGCATCAAAATAAAAATCTCAGATAAGAGTTATTTATGGATTTTAAAATAAAACTCAAAAATACCGATTATTTTGATTCAAAAATAAAAATCTTAAATAAGAGTTATTTAAGGATTTTTAAGTATAACACATGAAATAACTATTATTTTTTGAGCATTAAAATAAAAATCTGAAATCAGAGTTATTTAAAGATTTTGAAATTAAACTTACAAAAACTGATTATTTTTGGTAAAAAAATATAAATCTAATATAAGATTTATTGAATGATTTTTAAAAAATCTAAAAAAATAACAATTATTTTCTTAAAAAAAAAAATATTATTGTTTTTTTTCTCAAATAAAAATCAAAATCCGTTTTTTTTTAAATGTATTCTGTATGAATACAATTTTGTTTTCTTTGCATATATTTGTATTATTTGGGTCGTCATTGGAATTAATCAAATATGTAAAGTCGCTCTATAAATTAAAAACACAATAAAAGTCCGAATTAATAAGGCGGAGGGCGGATTAGTTGAAATTGTAATTCAAAACGAAAAATTATCATCATTTTTTTTTTTTTTTTAAAATTGGCTTGAGTGGTTGCTGTACCTTCAGTTTATACCCATATGCAATCATGGCCACATACATCTTCAAAAAACCGTTTTTTTTTGAGGGGGGGATATAAAAGACAATTACCTTTGTTTCGATCTCTTCCAAATTCTTTAAATGGTAAAACATTCGTTTCTGATGAGGTTTTTGAAAGGGATGGTCGTCTTTATAGCTATTTCAATGATCTTCTAGATTGATACACCATTCATTATTCTGTTTCCTTTTCCCCAACCCCTTTTCCATCGACTAGTCCCTTGTCTTTGGTGAGTTTTACAAAATTTGGAATTTAATTGCAAATGTTTTTTTTTTTTTTTTTTTTTTTTTTTTACAAATTAAATGATTAAAGAAGCGTATTTCTAATATAAATTATACAATTATTTATTTATATTTTACTTTAGCTTAACTATATCTATCCACCCTTGCTGTGGGTGGGTTTTTGGGGGGGTATCATGGTTCATAAACTTGCTCCTTACCAGAACGGACACCAGCCAATGTAGCATTGACACAGGTTCTCATTGTTGGTGGCCTGTTGTATGAGCAGCTCCACCTGTTGCTGTTCATTGACGCTCTTTTGGGTTTGGAAATCGGTGCCAGTGAGTTTACATTTCACACGCTTGATCACCTGACTGGCCTTGCTATTGGTGACATCGGCCTGCTGTTGTAGATGAGCCTCATAGGTTTTGGATTTAGCCATGGGCAGGGAGTCTTCAAGGGAATTACTTAAGCTGCCAGCGCTATTGCCCACCTGTAGGCCTGAACCGCCGCCGCCAGTTCCACCACCTGCGGCAGCCACAGCGCCAGCTGCTTCATTACCCTTCTTATCCACATCCAGGAGACGCCAATTGAGCAAAGGATCATAGACAAAAGCCTCTAGAACGGCCATTAAAGAATCCTTGTTGCGTCTGAGCACCAACATGACACTCTCACAGGTGCGTCTGTAGGTGCCCTCAATGCCGGTGACCTCCATGGCTTTGATTAACATGCGGGTTAAACGGAAGGGAATCTTTTCGGGAAATTTCTCACGTGTCATGGCCACCTCGAAACAATCACCAAAATCAATATGCAAAATTTTACCACTCATGCGATCCAACATTAAATTTGAAGGATGTCTGTCACCCAGGCCCAAGATATAGCCCACCATGGACATGACGGCCAAAGAGCGGGTATAATTATTGCGACGCTCAAACCACAGCTCGGAGGAGGGACTCTTAAGCCACAATAATTTGGCCAAATCATCGCCCTGCGTTTGACCCAAGGCATACTCAAATACCTCCACCTTTTGCATGAGAGTCAAATGATCAT
Organism: Lordiphosa mommai; assembly: GCA_018904225.1. Classification (NCBI taxonomy): domain Eukaryota; kingdom Metazoa; phylum Arthropoda; class Insecta; order Diptera; family Drosophilidae; genus Lordiphosa; species Lordiphosa mommai. The sequence continues at coordinate 97,156 of JAEIFT010000601.1, forward strand.
AGTCAGGGGCAAAATTCAACATGGTGCGATGCTCCTGATTCAGGGGCACCTTCTTTTTGTCACGATAATCACGTATGAGTGTATGCAGGGTATCACAGTGAGGCACCCAGCCTATTAAACCCGAATTGGTGCTCAAGGGAATTACAGCATAACGCTGAATGGCCAAATTACGACGAAAGGTATCGGGATCATCCAATAACAAAGTGTTTACCAAAGAAAATAGCTGCATGACACGCTCATCCTGACGCAAATCCTCATGTCCTTTGAGCAAATACATATAATCCTTGCCATTGGAGCCTCTAATGCACAGCTTACGTGGACGCTGCTTGGAGGTGATGACCTGTAAATTGGTTTTGATGTGACTAATGCGTATCAAATCCTGTCCTGGATTATAGGAGCCCGGCACGGCCAATTCCAAATCTTTGCAGGTCATTAATTTGGGTGACACATAGGGCAGCTCCAGGGAGGTAAGTTGAGGCAACTGACGTGAAATTTTTTGGAACACATGATAGTAAATATCCCAGGCACGATCTAGATCCATTAACACTGAGGAAGTTTTATAGCGTTGAGTCCATTCATAGGCTTCGGTTAATTCACGGCCATAGGCCTGCGAGAAGGAGGTTTCTTTTAGGGTTTGGGGACCACGATCCAGCAAAGCATGCAGGGGTTCTAAAATTTCAAACATGCCCTTGACATTACGATCACCAAAATATAAACGTGAAGCCTCCTCCAAACCCTCATGCCACTGCTCGTGCCATAAAATGGCCACTCGTATCAATTCCTCGCTACACATGACCGCCTGCTCCACCAAAGTGGGTGAATGTTTACGCATGGAATCCAAAATTTTAAAGGCAGCATTTTTACGCGCCAAGGAAGCGGACTTGGAGGCCACCGTCAAGGGATAAACCAAAGCTTGTGGATGATTTTTACCTATATCCATTAATAACTGATGTATCAATTGACCCACTAGCTTACGATGTGTGTCAATGCGTGCTATGAGCTGGGGTATTACCTGCAGCCAGGTATTGATTTCTATTAACTTCATGCCGGAGAGTAAGGCTTCATAGACCTCAGCATGATGACCATAGTCAAACCATAGAGTTAATAAACGTAAAGTATCCTGCAGGGAGTTGCCTTTGATCAAACTAATGGAGCGAAAGAAACCTTGTACGGCAGGCACAGCATATTGTTGTATGATCAAACGTTCCGCATCCAAACCTAAACCTAGGGTTTGACCGGGTTTATCCAGGTTTTGTTTTTGTGCCTGCATGACCTTAAAATTCATATAGGCCCACAAATGCCAGGCTTTATACCAATTGGGATCATAACTGGTGGCCTTTTCAAAGCATTCCAAAGCACCCTGAATGGCATCGGGTCCCAAAGAATCTTGTAATTTATTCTGCCAGGTGGCTAGTCGAAGATAACAGCGTGCCATTAAACGTTGATCCTGTTGTTTCAAAGCCTCGGGAGGCAAACAACTCAATTGGGAGCTGTAGGTGGTTACAAAATGCCTTAACTGATCATAGGCCTCCTGTAATTGATCCGAGGCAGCCATATATTTGGTATAGGCATACGTAACCTGCGGCTGTTTACAGGGCAAGGCCTCATGGGGCGTCAATTTGGGATCGCTGCCTAGAAGCATGACCAGTGTCTTATGGGACAAATGCAGGGATCCACTTTTGCGACACAGCGAAGCATATTTCAACCAGGTGTGTATATCCTCTTGCGGTTTAACCACCAGCGAGTGCACTTGTATTATTCTCCGCCAATCTTCTACCAAACGTTGTCCACCCTGTAAACGTTTCCACCACATGAGCTTCAAGGGTTCCCTACGTTCGGGTATTAATTTAAATTGTATGACTTCCTCCAATTCTGCCAACATTTGTACACATACCATGGCCCCATAGGCACGTTCATAGGATTCACCCGCCATGGAGGTCAGCTCGGTATCTAGTAAATCACGCGTTTCATCTATCAACCTTTGAGCCGTTTCAAAATCATCATGATGTACCGCCAAGACAGCACGATAATAGCTGCCATCTTGTGTATCCACGGGTATACATCGGACATATTCCTGCATGGCCTCCCAATCCTGCAAGCCCCAGGCAGCCACAGCAGCCAAGGGACTGGCACGCGATTTGGCTTCCGAGCTAAAGTTTTCCCATTCATTTTTGGTTACCAAACTCAACTCCGACCAATCGCCTAAGGCTTCCAGGCAGCGCATATGACCCAAGCGTGCCTCCAGGTCTCCAGCATCCATATTCAAATTGTATTTGTAGTGTTCCAAGGCCTGATCCCAATTGTGCAGCTTTTCATACCAACGTCCTTGCACATTCAATTCATTGGCTGCATTACGATAGGTGGTCAAAAGACCCTCGGCGGCTTCCCTTTGCTGCAATTTGTTGTTAATCAAAATCAAGGATTCAAATACTTGCGAATCTTCTTTAAGTAAAAATTCCTCTTCCTTGTATCTCAAGGCCTTGGCATAGGCACGACAGGCCATGGCTCGTGTGCCCAATAATTTGGTCTCTATGGGTATGGGATCACGATCACAATGCTCCATAAACTCAGCTAGATTTAAAATAGTTTGCGTTATTTCAGGCATATCCGTGACCTGCAAGGCTTGTATTAAAGACTGGGTTAATTCATGTTTATGCTCCGAGCTTAACTCCGTCCAGCAGGATATAAAGGCTGCATTAAATAAATCGCGTAATAAAGTATCATAATCCCGGGCCAAAGGACTGCAGGCTCTCAAAGCATGCGAAGGTGATTCTTTGAGCAAGCCAATGCTCAATCTTTTCAGCCACTCCATCCAGTCATCCTTGGACACGCGTCGGGTGACCTGCCAGGCAGTACGCAAGACCTGCGGGGACACTTTCAGTTGACTTATATTGCTGCTATGCTCATGCATAAAGGGTTCATCGTATTTGATTTTATGTGTACGTAAAACAAATTCCTCCGCCAAGGTACTTTGATTTTGCAAGCGTGTCAATAGCTTCTCATATTCCGCATCCACTAGGCGATGTTTGTTCAAAGTACGCTGTACCATGGGCACAAATACCAAATACTTTTTACCCAATTGTTTGACCAAAGAACGTAAGGTAATCATGGCCTGATCTCTCAGTTCAGGTTCATTATCCAATACCCTTACCAGAGGGTGTATAATGCGTGAAGAAAAATCACTAAAATCCAATTGACAGGCCAAATTATTAATGGTCTCCAAGGCCACCAAAGAAACCTGTGTGGGCACATAGGGTGAATCAAATAGCTTAACTATGGGTGGCACTATCAAGGGTAAATAATAACCCAAAGTGCTGCCAAATTTTTGCAAGGCCTGCAATAGTTTGCGTGTGACCATGCGTTCCTTGGAATTATCATGTTGCAAGACCCTCAATATTTGTGGTATTAATTCTGCCAAATAATCACGGAACTCACAACCCAAAGCCAAGGCAATTTGTTCTATCAAATTAATCAATGTCGACTGCAAAGGCGTATTGATGGTCCAAAATTCCTTAATCAATTTGAATATATCACCCATATAGCTTATAATATGCAGCTTAACAAAGGCCACCAATATGGCCAATTGTTGAAAGAGAAAATCTCTCAATTTATTATCCGCCGTGCGCACATTATCCAATAAATTGGGCAGCACTTGAGCCAAATAGGGCACACATTTAATGCCCAAACTTTGGAATATAAATGTCACCGCCTGCACCACACTGGTATGATGTGAACTCAAGGTGGGATCTCTCAAAATACGCATAAGTGCCGCTATAGCCACCGCCGGATAATATTCATCCAATGCATTGCCCATATTTACCAGCAATTCAGCCGTGGATATATCTTGACTTTCATCTACTTTGCCCTCCGAGTAGGCTATCAATACATTATCCTTTTGGCTATCTATTAAGCCCTTATTCATTTTATGTTTGTAAGGATCCATGGCTCCTAGTAAACCCAACACACGTATAGTTTCTCTGCGTATGGAACGTCTTTGTTCGGTTTTAAGAAAATTAATCAATATATCTATCAACACCGGATATTTGTGATAGGGGCTAACCACTCTACCCGTGGCACTTATCAATTGTCCCAGCGTCCACAAGGCCACTCCACGCTTATCCGGACTGCCCGCATCGCCCAGCATTTCCAGTAATATGGCCAGCAATTCATCTGCCCATAATTCCATTTCATTCGAACCTCCATTCACCTCTGCCAAATCCCCTATGGTACGTAATATATTCAATACCACACCCGGATTGGATTCCGGTTCATGCAATTTGGGTACCAAGGCTTTTAGTATCGGATTCATATAGGAGGAAATTAATCTTGGTGTACTTATCACCAAATGATCCAACATGCGTGCACTCTGCTCCTTGTTACGACTCATCCCGGAATACTTTAAATCTGTAAGCAATTCGATCATTGTAGTTCTCAGCTTGGGCATTACATAGGCCGGGTTCATGGAGCTTAATCTGCCTATGGTCACCATGGCCAGTTCACGTATTTCAAATATCTCATCATGCAGCGTTATAAATAGGGAATTCAGTGATTCGGGTTGTGCCAATTTGGCATCAAATGTCTCGTCCAGCGAGCGTAATATACGTATACGTACATTACAATCCATATCCGTAATGGCCACCATTAGCAAACGTTCGATAACATGCGATACGGTGTCACTTAAAGTCTTGGAATTCTCCATGGAGTCCGAAGATTGTACCGCCAATTTGAGCAAACGTGTGCAGGTCTGTACCGCCTCCAGGCGTATCTCTTGCTGTTCATGCACTATGAAAAAGTCCGCACAGCTGGAAAAAAGAAAAGGAATATTTAAAAATTAGATTTTGAAACCATAAATCATCTTTTAAGTTTAGAAAACATATTTCAAACCAATTTTTAAATTTGTCAGATTAACCTCACGAGTGATACAATATACTACTACAAACTTGCAGCTAAGGGAAATTTCGATTGTCATAAGTCAACTCTTTTTTTTTTAATAACAAAATATAAAGTCATTCAAGTTTAACTTTTTATATTTTAAAAATAAAATAAAAAACATTTAAAATATTTGTAGTTACAAAGTGGAGTTGAACCCAGGTCTCCCACACTGAAGGCAAATACGCTACCCACAGAACCACAACCGACTAAATAATCTGACAATCAAAATACCTAGTTTATAGTCGAAAATATTTCTGCTTACACAGGCAACATTTCTGAAATCTTTTTTCGCATTGGCAACTCGCTCGAAAGCTCTTGAATGAGGTTGCCAGGTTTTCACAAATGCTAAGTATTTTGCTAGCATCAAGATATGAAAGCGAAATGTCTTAAATACTGCATATAACATAAAAGTCAACTTCTGCTGAAGTAGACTTCATATCGACAAGATATGAAAACGGCCCTAAGTGTAATATAACAATCAATATTTTGACATTTTTAAACGATTTTCGATTTTAAGAGTGTCTTGAAAAGTTTTTATCTCGTCCAGAAAATATAAGTATCATTATTAGACATCGGATTTAAAGTTTATTTTTTTCTGTTTCAATTTAATCCTAGTGGGCCAAGGTGAATGTTTTATTTAACTGCAATGAGATGGCCATTTTGTGTTTCTTATGCCTCTTCAATACATTTCCCCTGGCCTACTACGTCTAAGTTCAATCTAAATAAACCTAAAATCCTATTTCTAAAATCGATGATCGGTTACAAACGGTATTTAACTGGGATACAACAAGTTTTTATATCGAACCTAACCAAACCGTACCGAAGAGCTTTAGTTCAAACCACGACCATAACAGTGTCCTTTCAAAACTTAAACTGCATCGAAAACAATGATAAAAACAATTAAGTCGCTCAAGCACGACTTTTAAAATACTCTGTACCTGCCAAAGTCTCTATATATCACTCTATCTATAAAAAAAGTGGTCCTGACTGACTGACTGATTCCATTGAAATCTAAGCAGAGCCTAAACGGTAGAGCTAGAAAGCTAAATCTTTCACAGAAGCTTCGTATATGTACTGAATGGGAACTAAGGCAGGGTTTTGGAAAATTCAAACCCAAAGGGGTGAAATAACATTCTGGAAAAGTTTATAAAGGGGAACATTTTTGATGTAAAAATGATCTTTAATTTCGGTACGGAAAATTTTTTTTGCATTTAAAGACAATTAAACTGAAAAAGAAAAAAACACTCAGAACCGGAACTGTGTCTCTCTCTTGGATATTTTTTATAGAAAAATCAAGGACGCTTTTGTGATATCATCACTTACAATATTTCGTCTTACAAAGTCCAACATATTCTGTTCCTCAAAATTGAAAGTGCCCAGCGTTCGAAGTGCCAACACAATGGTGGGTCCATCTGTGGTCTGCAGCATAAGTGAGGCATCTATAGCTATGGGTGTCATAACACCATATGGTATGGCCGCCGGTTTGTTCATCAGCACCTGATATAGTACTCCAATCAAACCCTTGGTAATACCCGATTTCAATTGTGGCACATTCTCGGCCAACTCACGCAGGCATACGGTCAATGCCGGTGATAAACCGGTATAGAACATTTGCTCCAATATTTCCAAAACATCATTTGCTATCATTGACTTGACAGCATGAGCCATTAAGGTAATGCAAGCAAATACGGCCGGAAGATCGACGGGAAATTTACGTTTACTGGCCAAATCTTTGGCGGGCAGAGCCGCTTTAATGATACCCATAATGGCCTTCAAATGCTCCTCAATGTCTCGTTCCACAGCGACAGCTATATAACCAATGGTTATGTAGGCCACAGTACGATCTTTCTCCTTGCCACGTAAAATGGTCATAAGATGGGTCACGCAGCCACGTAGATATTTCTTAACAAAAACTTCACGATTAAAGGCAGCCAAACGAGGTAGAATTTGTAGCAGAGCCTGCTGTACATATGGGGATTTGGAGGTGCGCTGCTCGATGACATTGTCACAGATGGTGATGTAGTGTTCAGCGAGTATCTCATGGGCATAGGCGGATTCCAGGGCATTGTGCTGAGGGAGAGGCAGAAAGGAGAATGAAAGTAATTAGATGGTACAATGAACAGAACAAGGAAGGAAGATTTTGGGTAATAGAAAGGAAATAAGAAAGTCGGTCAAGTCCGACTTTAATATACTCTGTACCTGTCAAAGATTGTACATAAATGAAAACTTTTACTGTGTAAGTGCGGCCCAAAACAATATCGACCAGTGCTGCCCATCGTAATTATTTGTTTTGCTTATAACTCGACTATCTTTCATCTGATCTGGAAATGGTGTATGGTGGATCGATATGAAATGACGTTTAAAATGTATGCCTAAATGGTTTGAACAATCTATCTTTAAAATTATCGGAGATATGACGTTTTTTTTTAAATTATGGGGTGGCAACTCTGCTATTGTTCATCTGATCGGAAAACGATGTATGGGGGCTTGATAAGTTTTGATGAGTAGAATATATGTCTAGAAGGTTCAAAGAATCTATCTCTAAAATTGTGGGAGTTTTGAGGAGTTTTTCAAAATTGTGGGGGTGTCAACTCTGCTATTGTTCATCTGATCGGAAAACGATTGTATAATGATCAAGTTTGATGAGTAGAATATATGTCTAGAAGGTTCGAACAATCTATCTCCAAAATTGTGGGAGTTTTGAGGTGTTTTTCAAATTGTGGGGGTGGCAACTCTACTATCGTTCATCTGATCGGAAAACGATGTATGGGGGCTCGATAAGTATTGATGAGTAGAATATATGTCTAGAAGGTTCGAAGAATCTATCTCCAAAATTGTGGGAGTTTTGAGGAGTTTTTCAAATTGTGGGGGTGGCAACTCTGCTATTGTTCATCTGATTGGAAAACGATGTATGGGGGCTTAATGAGTTTTGATGAGTAGAATATATGTCTAGAAGGTTCAAACAATCTATCTTTAAAATTGTGGGAGTTTTGAGGATTTTTTAAAATTGTGGGGGTGGCAACTCTGCTATTGTTCATCTGATTGGAAAACGATGTATGGGGGCTCGATAAGTTTTGATGAGTAGAATATATGTCTTGAAGGTTCGAACGATCTATCTCCAAAATTGTGGGAGTTTTGAGGAGTTTTTCAAATTGTGGGGGTGGCAACTCTGCTATTGTTCATCTGATCGGAAAACGATGTATGAGGGCTTAATGAGTTTTGATGAGTAGAATATATGTCTAGAAGGTTCGAACAATCTATCTCCAAAATTGTGGGAGATTTGAGGAGTTTTTCAAATTGTGGGGGTGGCAACTCTACTATCGTTCATCTGATCGGAAAACGATGTATGGGAGCTTAATGAGTTTTGATGAGTAGAATATATGTCTAAAAGGTTCGAACAATCTATCTCCAAAATTGTGGGGATTTGAGGATTTTTTCAAATTGTGGGGGTGGCAACTCTACTATCATTCATCTGATCGGAAAACGGTGTATGGGGGCTTGATAAGTTATCATAAGTAGAATATATGTCCAGAAGGTTCGCACAACCTAACTCCAAAATTATGGAAGATATGAGGATTTTTTTCAAATTGCACTTCAAACCATCTCTAAGATCTCAGCGTTCATACGGACAGACGAACGGACGGACATGGCTATATCGACTCGGCTGTTGATGCTGATCAAGAATATATATAGTTTATAGGATCGCAGATGCTTCCTTCTGCCTGTTACATACATTTGTACCTTCGGTACAGAGTATATAAAAAAATTCCACTTACATTCGCAAATTTATTGGCCATTCCATTGTGCTGTTGGTCCCCATCCAGTTGCATTTGTGTCATACCCAATTTATCAATAAAAGGCACCTTCAGGCGTGGCACTATGGTGGTAAACTGTGAGCTCACTGAGCTCGATGTGCTGCTAGCCTCCAGGAATTTATTGCTATGTGCTTTCGGAAATAGGGTCTTCAATGAGGTATAGCTACGTTCCCAGCTGGCATTGGCGCAACGGAATAGCTCATTAAACACAATGATACCACCATGTATGCGATCATCTCTTGTCATGCCCTTTTGATCCTTGCCAATGACCAAATCGGCATGAAAACTATTGCTAGCCTCATCATAGCACATGCTATACCATTGTGGTTCACTCGATTGTTTGGTATTCTCACGCTGGGCGGTTACAATGAGGGCCGCACGCAAAGCCTCGCCAGCGGATTCTCTTATAGCCGGTTTGGGATCAAAAATGGCATTAAATATATGCTCAAAGAAGGTCAAAATTTGTTGATAAAAGTACGTGGGTAAGGCAATGGCCAGCTCGCGTAAAATAAACACGGCTGCATGGCGGCGATACTGAAAAGAAATAACACACATTAAAAAGGGAATCAGAGATTTGTTTTCACACTCACCTCTTGTCTGTCGCCGCTTAGCATTTCAAAGGCCTTTTTAATATCAAAATCAAATGAATCCACACCCTTGGAACCCGGCATATTGGCCAGCTTAACCAGCGAGCGGGCCGCAATTTCCATTACGGAAACATCATTGATTAGCAAAAGATCACGCAATCGATTTAAATAGGGCGAAATGCCCTTTCTGGTGGTCCAATGATCACTACTGATGAGGCACTCTATAAAAGATTCACATATTATTAATCTTCCTTTGCGGATTTGGATTTACTTTTTTTTCACTTACTCATAGCCAAGGCGCCGCCTTTCTTTTCATTAATATCGGCCGCATTGACCATATTGAATATATGATGATCAAACTCATCAAAAAACTGGGCCAGCTCCTCCTGGGACATTTCCCGTAACTCGGTCTTGACATACAGAAACAGATCCTGGGTGGCCTTGTTCTGTACATTGCGATTACGGGATTTCAGCCCGTTCACAAACTGTTGCACCACGGACGACGAAGCCGTCGACATGATGATGATGCACACACTCTTTTATACTCTAGGATCAAATTAAAGTTCAGTGTTCACCCCAAACTCCTTTGAGGTTATATTTTTGTTTGGCTTTGCACGCACGGCTAAAGCTTTTTCACAGACTCATCGCATGGATTTAACATGTTTACCGTTTGCTTAACCATCGGCTTTAGCAGCCGGAATGATATGTGGCGAAATTGTGTGGAGTTTTGATTGTCTCTTAGGGATGCTATGAGCCATACGACGCGTCCAATCGAAAGGACATGCAGCCACAACAAAATATTACCTAAAACGAGCTCGATAAACAGCTGGACAAAACAGTGTGCCCAAACTAGGAGAGCACAAAAATTCGATATCGATAAATCGATTTTTGTGATGTCTGTTAATTTTTTCAGTATTCGTTCCTTTAACGCATGCGGTCACACTGCTTACACTAGTTCATTTGTGCTAGTTCAATCCAACTGGTTCAATCCATTGTGCGAGTTCAATCCAACTGGTTCAATCCATTGTGCTAGTTCAATCCAACTGGTTCAATCCATTGTGCTAGTTCAATCCAATGGCTTAGTGATGGGAAGATGGGCAAAATCATCAGCGATATATCGATAGCTATCGATAGTAGGCGTTGCTGTCGAAGCTTCACACACATGGGTCTCACAGCCAAAAGGCGTTGCAAAAACGAATTTTTTTAAAAACATTAAAAACTAAAGCATTATATGCTGTTTTCGTAAACGGCATTTTTGGTTTGGTTGTCGTAGAGATGGCCGATATCACCGCAGCTGTGATCAAGTCACTGTGACTTTAACTATCAAAGTTGTTCGGTTATCGATAGCGTGCCCTAGAGCTGACGATTAAAATAAATAGTGTGACCATATGAAGCGAATGTATAGTTAAGTACGTCATTGGCCAGATTAGTGAGACCAAAGTGGCATCGGTGTGAACGTAATGCGTATTTCTTAATGAGACCGTACTGCTTAGTGAGACCGTACTTTGGAACTAGCAACTCATTAGTGAGCCCGTATTTGGAACTAATGTTTATACGTTTAGTAGGGTAGCCACCTTGCGGTTCAGTTACTTATTGTAACGTACCCGCTGACGTAAGATTTGGACGTTGTATTCAAATTATAATAAATGAAAATAACGGACTTTTATTACAGTTCACTAGAGTGTCCCTCCATAAAGTAAAATGGGAAAACCTAACTCTCACTATCTGAAATGGTAGGTTTTAGGATTAGAGAAATCCTAGAAAAACCAAATCAGTCCAATCAAAGTTAGTAATAGTATTACATTCATTATATATACTTCAAAATTAAAATTAACATTTAAAATTGACTTTATTCAGTAATAGTCTGTAAAATAAAACGGAAACTTCATATTTATATATGGGTCATTCCATGTGAACTCAGCCACTCAAATTTTTTTTGTTTTAAAAAAACACTATCCGCGGTTCGAAGATCTACACATCGAGAATATAATCCTATTTTAGAACATCCCGAGATAAACGACAAAGAACATAAATCTTAAAAAATTTATTGCATCACAACGGTGCATTCGATTTAAGCGACCCAAGTTGTGATTCTACTATTCTCATGTCTTCTATCCGAGAAAAAATAAAAAGTTCCAAAAAGTCAGTTCTTAAGAAGGATTTTAGCGAAATTTAGTGGTTTTTTGTATTTTTTTCAAGGAGGAATCAATTAATGCGAGAGGAAAAATATTTTTCTTATACAAAATAAAATTATATAAAAATATTTTAAATGTTAAATCGAGGAACTAATTTTAAAGCAACATTTTAATATCCGCTGTGGTTGACAATATTTTAGACATTTTTTTTAATAAATTATTTTTAGTTAAAAAAATTTTAGTGATCAAAAGTCAATTTTAAACCGAATCTCTGAAAACCCTTTTTTTGATAAGCATTTTTTAAATTGCTATATCTCGGGCCCCAGAGCAGCTAGAGATATGAAATAAAAAGTCACCTACAGATATACACTTATTTGTATATAGGTGTATATTTTTTAATTTTTCTGAATGAATTTTTGATACATTCTGGTAATTGGCGACAGGCTTGGAGGTTATTGCAGTAAAAGATTCAAGATATCGCTATAACGGGAACTGCCAAATTTTTCAGTGTATGTCGCCACTTTGTTCCATTTTCAAAAATTTAATTTTCTGTTAGTGGCTTTTTATTTCATGTCTCTAGCTGCTCTGGGGCCCGAGATATAGCAAAATATATAAAAAAATGCTTGTCAAAAAAGGTTTTTCAGCGATTTCTCCTGGACATAGCATAAAAGCAACCCAAAAAAAGGGCCTAACAGTTTTATTTGACAACTCTTTCGAATTAAAAGGGAAATTTCAAAATCCTCGTCGGTAGGCCACTATATTCGCTTGAAATTCCCTTATCAACTGCATAAACGTACTCTTCTTGTAGAACTCACTATGCATCTTTCCCATGACCCTGCACATGCCGAAGCTGGACGACTTCAAGAAGAAATTTGACATTTTTATTTTTGAATTTTTATTTTAAAAAATCAATCTTGATTATTATTATTGATTTTTATTAAAAATAAAATCACTCATGAGTTTTATAATTGAATTTTTATAATAAAAATATTTTTATAAAATAAATATTTAAAAAATAATTTTTAAATTAAAAATACCTATTTACAAAATAAAAAAATAAAACCCATTTTTTTTTCTTCTTCTCTAAACTTTTTATAAAATATTTCAAAAATTCAAATTTTTAAATGGTAAAATTACTATTAAAATAATTTTTTTCCCTTTTTCTTACAATACACTTCTGTTTTTTTCGCTTGATTTTTAAAAAATATAAATCCTAAATTTGTTAATTACTCTTAATTTTGATTTTTCTAACTCTAGAATAACACGTTATTTTGTTCAACTCCTTTGACTTTGTCATGTCTGGTCACACTAACACATGTTTTGCCATTCACCCTGTGGCAGTTTAACAGTGTTGCTAATGCGAATTTTGGAAAAGAGAATTGAGAATTTTCATAAGAGCCTGCCACACAAAATGTGAGTAAAACAATTAAAAAACAATTGAATTTTCCACAAGAAAAGCAGAAATTGAAAATATACTCAAGTGGAAAATGCATTTCTGTGAAATGTAAAGTTTTTAACTTGAAATTCAGAAAGGAATTTCGAGACTGACAAGCGTGAAAAATCGTATTGGAAAATCGATTGAGGGGGCCTGCAGTTGTGTGGGAGGGGGGAAAGGGTGTGAATATATTTTTCAGGCACACAGCAGCAGCGCCATCTAGGAAAATGTGTTTTTCTTTCTAATATTTTTATGTTTTTTTTTTGTTGTTGTTGTTGTTTAGCGAACGAACATAAAAACACAGCTCAACCATGTCGAACCTGAGGCAATTCAAGGACGCGGATAAGGAATCCGAATACGGACGTGTGTATGCGGTATCGGGCCCAGGTAAGTCAGAGAGACAGAGAGAGAGAGAGAGAGTGAACGTCACCTCTGCCCTTCATAATCTTTAATTTGTGAATATTTACAGTGGTCACCGCTGAGGCCATGTCCGGGTCTGCCATGTACGAGCTGGTCCGTGTGGGTTACTATGAGCTGGTGGGTGAGATTATTCGCCTGGAGGGCGATATGGCCACCATTCAGGTGTATGAGGAGACTTCGGGTGTAACCGTGGGCGATCCTGTGCTGCGCACGGGTAAACCCCTGTCCGTTGAACTGGGTCCCGGCATAATGGGCAGCATTTTTGATGGCATACAACGTCCTCTGAGGGATATAGGTATAATGACCAATTCCATTTACATACCCAAGGGTGTCAACACGCATGCCTTGTCGCGTTCGGTGATGTGGGAATTTAATCCCTTGAATGTACGTGTGGGTTCACACATCACGGGCGGTGATCTGTATGGTGTGGTGCATGAGAACACTTTGGTCAAACAACGCATGCTTGTGGCGCCACGAGCCAAGGGAACGGTGCGCTATATTGCTCCGGCGGGCAATTACAATTTGGAGGATGTGGTGCTGGAAACGGAATTTGATGGTGATATAACGAAACATACGATGCTGCAGGTGTGGCCAGTGCGTCAACCGCGTCCCTGCACTGAGAAGCTGCCGGCCAATCATCCCCTGTTTACGGGTCAGCGAGTGCTGGATTCTTTGTTTCCCTGTGTACAGGGTGGAACTACGGCCATACCAGGTGCTTTTGGTTGTGGCAAAACGGTCATTTCGCAGGTGAGTTGAACACACGGAAAAATGGAAAGATTCCTTTACTAATTTTTGTTTTTTTTAGGCCCTCTCCAAGTACTCCAACTCGGATGTGATTATCTATGTGGGCTGTGGTGAGCGTGGCAATGAAATGTCTGAGGTTTTACGTGATTTTCCCGAATTAACCTGCGAAGTTGATGGCGTTGTTGAGTCTATAATGAAGCGTACTGCCCTGGTGGCCAATACCTCGAATATGCCCGTGGCTGCCCGTGAGGCTTCCATTTATACTGGCATCACTCTATCCGAATACTTCCGTGATATGGGCTATAATGTGGCCATGATGGCTGACTCCACTTCACGTTGGGCCGAAGCTTTGCGTGAGATTTCGGGTCGTTTGGCTGAGATGCCTGCCGATTCGGGTTATCCTGCCTATTTGGGTGCCCGTTTGGCCTCCTTCTATGAACGTGCTGGACGTGTCAAGTGTTTGGGTAACCCTGAGCGTGAGGGTTCAGTGTCTATAGTGGGTGCTGTTTCCCCACCAGGTGGTGATTTCTCGGATCCTGTCACCTCTGCCACTTTGGGTATTGTTCAGGTGTTCTGGGGTTTGGATAAAAAACTGGCACAACGCAAACATTTTCCTTCCATCAATTGGCTTATCTCCTATTCCAAATATACGCGTGCTTTGGATGAATATTATGATAAGAATTTCCCCGAATTTGTGCCCTTGCGTACCAAGGTCAAGGAGATACTGCAAGAGGAGGAGGATCTATCGGAAATTGTGCAATTGGTGGGCAAAGCATCGCTGGCGGAAACTGATAAGGTAACACTGGAGGTGGCCAAGCTGCTTAAGGATGATTTCTTGCAACAGAACTCCTACTCGCCATACGATCGGGTGTGTCCCTTCTATAAAACGGTGGGCATGCTAAGGAATATCATGGCTTTCTATGAGACGGCACGTCATGCGGTGGAATCGACAGCTCAGTCGGATAATAAAATCACCTGGAATACCATACGCGAGTCAATGGGCGGCATTATGTATCAGTTGTCTTCAATGAAATTCAAGGTAAGCCATAAAAACTTCTTTAATTTCGGTACGATGATTTTCTAGTAGGGGTAAAATTCAATTTAAAAAAAATAAGGCCACGCGGATAAATTTGGATAACGAAAAAGTTTTTCTCCCTAGAACAAGTTTTTAGACCGATCGTTCCTATGACAGCTATATGCTATAGTCAACCGATTTTGATAAATTTTTCCAGAATTGTGTGGAAGCATATAAAACTAATATATACCACGATTGGTGACGCTACGATGGAAAACAAAAAAGTTTTTCTCACTAGAACTAGTTTTTGGACCGATCGTTCCTATGACAGCTATATGCTATAGTCAACCGATTTTGATAAATTTTTCCAGAATTATGTGAAAGCATATAAAACTAATATATACCACGATTGGTGAAGCTGCGATGGAAAACAAAAAAGTTTTTCTCACTAGAACTAGTTTTTTGACCGACCGTTCCTATGGCAGCTATATGCTATAGTCAACCGATTTTGATAAATTTTTTCCAGAATTATGTGGAAGCATATAAAACTAATATATACCACGATTGGTGACGCTACGATGGAAAACAAAAAACTTTTTCTCCCTAGAACTAGTTTTTGACCGATCGTTCCTATGACAGCTATATGCTATAGTCATCCGATTTTGATAAATTTTTCCAGAATTGTGTGGAAGCATATAAAACTAATGTATACCACGATTAATGACGCTACGATGGAAAACAAAAAACTTTTTCTTCCTAAAACAAGTTTTTAGACCGATCGTTCCTATGACAGCTATATGCTATAGTCATCCGATTTTGATAAATTTTTCCAGAATTGTGTGGAAGCATATAAAACTAATATATACCACGATTAATGACGCTACGATGGAAAACAAAAAAGTTTTTCTCACTAGAACTAGTTTTTGGACCGATCGTTCCTATGGCAGCTATATGCTATAGTCAACCGATTTTGATAAATTTTTCCAGAATTGTGTGGAAGCATATAAAACTAATAATACCACGATTAATGACGCTACGTGGAAAACAAAAGTTTTCTCATGATCTTGTTTTTGACCGACCGTTATGAGCATTGTATAGTATGATCGGCCGTTCCGACAAATTAGCCTATTGTATTTAAAGACTTTTGCAAAGTTTGGTCAAATAGCTTTAAAACTAGAGGAGATTAGACAGACAGACATGGAATATAGACTCAGCTCGTCATGCTGATCAAGAATATATATAGTTCATGGGGTCGGAGATGCTTCCTTCTATGCGTTACAAACATCGTGACGATTTTAATATACCCTCTGCAAGATAAGATCTGGGATCAGGGATCTTAGATGAGGGATCTGGGATCTCGAATTAGGGATCTGAGATTAGAGATCAGGGATCAGAGATCTGGGATCTCGGATGAGTGATCTGGGAT
>JAEIFT010000602.1:0-147773 GCA_018904225.1 Lordiphosa mommai
AGGGTAAACAAGTAAGAAAGTCGGTCACCCCTGTAAATACTCTGTACCTGTTTGTATGTAACTGATAACTTTAAAGTGTGAGGGTTTTTCAAAAATATGGGGGTGGCAACTCTTTCGACTTTCGTTCATCTGGTTGAAAAAGATGTATGGGGACTCGATAAGTAATGATAAGTAGAATAACCTAAATAACTCGTAAAATTATAAAATTTGCATATAATTTCCCATTAACATAAACGTATCTATATTAGTCAGCGCAGGGAATAACGCGGATTTCTGACCGCAGGCTATCTCAATTGCATCGCTCCTCTCATACTTGGTCTTTAGCCTCCTTACACAAATATCTATTGGAAAGAAGCGGACGGGGAAACTGCAAGCGGCGCAAGCCAGTTAGCTAAGCAAGGTCAGAAGCCAATTCCAATTGGGAAATTGCCAGTAAGCTATTGCCCCTCTGGCTCTCTCTCTTTCTCGTAAGTTCTACCAATCGCCGAGGTCGTTGCGTTTAGTTGTTGCATTAAATTTTTCTACATATAGCGCCACTATTGATCATCTGATCGAAAAAACGATGTATGGGGGCTTGATAAAAATGAGGAGTAGAATATATGTCCAGAAGGTTCGAACAACCTAACTCCAAAATTTTGTGGAAGATATTAAGTTTTTTCAATTTGCGGGGGAGGCGGGGCGTGGCAAAAATCAAAACTAAACTTGATCTGCCTGCAAGTATAGAAATATATGTTCACCCACCTCAAACCTCTATCTTAACCATCTCTGAGATCTCTTCGTTCCTACGGACAGATGTACAGACAGACGGACAGACAGACGGGATACATGGCTATATCGACTCGGCTGTTGATGCTGATCAAGAATATATATATACTTTTTAGGGTCAGGAGATGTTCCTTCTGGCTGTTACATACATTTGCGGTACAGAGTATATAAATTTAAAAACATTTTAATCTGTAAGAAAATATCCATCGATGCAGAGGCACCTGTAGAACAAATATGGTTGCAAAATTAAAAATTTACTTCAGCCCACGAAATTCTAGAATGAACCCATCTTCTTCAAATTGAATTGTTATCTTATATGAAGGTAATAAATTCTCAAAATATTAACTCATTAAAAAAAATTGTAGAAATTAGGGAGGGGTGGAAGTTTTGACATTTTAATCGATTTGAAATTGTGAATATGTAATTTTTCAGTTTTTTTGTTTTAAATTAATTTTTGCTTAACTCTTTACCTTTTAAAGTTGTCCTTATCATCTATACATATACATAAAAGTGAAAGTATGTATGCTTGTGCCTTATAGGCGTCTAACCACTAAAGTTTCACATGATGTTCGTGCATCGATCAGTAAAGAGCCATAGGCTTTGATAAGTCAGTGAACCAATTTGAAAGCGGTGGTTTAATCTGGTTCTAAAGTGGTAACTCAGAAATTATTTGTGTTTATGTACTAAATATTCGTCGGTTGGTTAGGTATATGGAGACAGATATTACACTTCAATCGTTTCGGAACCCACTGAACCGGCTCAGTAGTGCTAAAAGCCTTATTTCAGAAATTTTTGAAGTAATAATCTGAAATTTTGTATGTAGGTCAGCTATATGGTGGATAGATAGACCATTTCCGATGTCAGACATTTTCTCAGGAAGATAATGCTGATTTCTGAACCATTTTAAACCTTTTTAGTTAGCTAGGAACGTGTAAAAGGAACGTACCCAAAAGCGTTCATCCAGAGCGAGACATTCGAGCTTCGTTGCGACGCTGCACTTTATTGTGTCATTCGTGTCCAGTTGGACTTTACCATTTTATTCGACAAATATCGCTGCTGAAAACTCGGTAGTTATGCACGAAAAAACGGTTCATGCACTTACCAGGGCGACGGGAGGTAGCAACCGAAAACTGCATTACAGGATCGAGACGGCACAACCTGATCCCTGACTCTAGTCTATTCGGACCTGTCCTGAACCCGGGAATACAAATTTTAAATTCAATCCCGTCCCGATCCCGAAGATTTATTTGGGACTTGGGGTTATCCCGCTTATTTCATTTTCATGGGTAAGCTTAGCTTATGACTTGGTGCTAACTTAGAGGGTAGAACAACTTTCCTTTAAGTTATTATCTTTACATTGAATATTTTACAGTTAATCTGGCAATAAAAATGCAACTTTGTATTCATTAGCAACATTTCCGACATTTTCTTGCTCGCACCCGAAAACTCGCCTGAAAGTTCTTACAAGGTGCTGCCACGCCACGAAAGCAACGTATTTTTGCTCACATCATGATATGAAAGCGGAAATAATTTCAAAACCCGCATTTATGATATATATATATTTACTTATCAAAGTCTGCTCAAGCGAATATACCCTAGAAATTGTACAACTCAGCAATGAATAAAAAAGAACATGAGAGTGAGTTCACAACTGGAACAAAAGTGAAGCAACTGAGTAATTAAGTGAGCAAATTATTACTTGTTTACTTATTAAAGCATCTTCAACCACCACCAACCTTTAAATCATACCCATATGCTTAGCACTTATACAAAATACCTCGAGCTTATATGGCCATGGCTATGGCCAGTCTGTCCGTCTGTCCGTCCGTCTGTTTCTATGCTATCTCCTCCTCAGTTTTGAAGCTATCTTGACCAGATTTTTCTCAGGGTAATGCTGATGAATCATTTTAAACCTATTTAAAGTTAGCTAGAACGTAACGTAAAAAGCGTCCATCCAGGAGCGAGACATTCGAGCTTTGTTGCGACGCTGCACTTTTATTGTGTCATTCGTGTCCAGTTGGACTTTACCATCTGACTTTATTTGATTTTAAATAAACCGTCAATTGTGATGGCTCCCTTAAGGCATTACAAAATTCGACAAATATCGGGCTAAAAACACGGCAATTATGCGCGAATAAATTGTTTATGCACTTCTTATCAGGGCGAGGGGGTGGTAGCAACCGAAAATGCATTGCCACTAGAGTTCCGTCCAGCCCCGAACCTGACTCGAGTCATTCCCCTGTTCTGAACCCGAATCCAAATTTTAAATTCAATCCCGTACCGATAATCCTGCTTATTTCGTTTTCATAGGTAAGCTTTAGTTTGTGAACTCTGGTGCTAACTTAGAACAACTTGCCTTCAAGTTATTATCTTTTTAACATTGAATCTTTTTTACAATTAATCTGGCAATAAAAATCCAACATTGTAATTCATTAGCAACATTTCCACATTTTGGCTCGCACTGGTATTTTTTTTTTCTGGCCTAAGCGAATATACCCTAGAAATTGTACAACTCAGCAAAGAATAAAAAGAACATGAGAGTGAGTTCACAACTGAACAAAAATGAGCAACTGAGTGATTAATGAGTAAATTTCATTACTTTGTTTACTTATTAAGCACCTTCAACCAACACCAACCTTAAATCGCACCCCTATGCTTAGCACTTACACAAAATACCACTCCGAGCTGGAGATCACACGTTTTTAGATGTAAAATTTAGCTGCTTTATATCGCTTGGCCGCTGAGTTTAAACAGTTGGCTCCCCCATTCCGCACGGCATGTGGCCCAGGGCAATGGATTGCGAAACGAATCAACAAAATAACGACCAATTATGGCTACCAGGGCGGCGTAGTAAGTGCTGAGCATAAACACCTGGAATGTCTGACCGGCGCCAACACCTTAATGTGGGATAAGCAAGAGAGGGAAAGGAAAAAGTGGAGTTTTTTTTTTTGTTTTAGCACAAATCGAATGATGCGGTTGAGCATGCAGTAAGATGAACGATGAAATGGATTTTATAAGAGAGAGAGAGATTGAGATAGAGGGGTATAGGGGTAGGAGCATAGATTATTGGAATACATTTTTACAATTTTTGTAGTTGGTTAGAATTAGTGGGGACTTAAACCCATTTACTTATGTATGCTGGAAATTTGTAATCTAATTGAAATGTTCTTACACTGCTTCGAGGTTTTGAATAAGGCAATAAATCTTCTTAACCGATAGGAAAATACCTAAAGTAACAGTTTGATTTTTATACCTTTGTAAAAAAAAGCAAAATTTTATCACTTGAATCAAGTACAACAGTAAGAAAGTCGGTCAAGCCCGACTGTAATATACTCTGTACCTATTTGTATGTAACTGATAACTTTAAAGTGTGAGGGTTTTTCAAAAATCTGGGGGTGGCAACTTTTTCGACTATCGTTCATCGGTTGAAAAACAATGTACGGGCACGATAAGTAATATGGAGTAGAATTACCTCTAGTACTTAACTCGTAAAATATAAAATTTGTATATAATTTCCTATTAACATAAACATATCTATATTAGTCACGCGGGAATCTCGCGTGATTTCTGACCGCAGGCCATCTCAATTGCTCGCTCTTCCATACTCGGTCTTTTGCCTACTTACACAAATATCTATTGGAAAGAAGGGAGGGGGCAACGGAGCGGCGCAGTCAAGTAAGCTATTGTCCCTTTCTCGTTGCATTAAATTTTCTTTTTACATATGCGCCACTATTGTTCATCTGATCGGAAAACGATGTATGGGGGCTTGATAAGAAATGATGAGTAGAATATATGTCTAAAAGGTTCGAACAACCTAACTCCAAAATTGTGGAAGATATTCAGTTTATTTTTTAATTTGCGGGGGAGGCAGGGGGCGTGGCAAAATCAAAACTAAACTTGATCTGCCTGCAAGTAGAAGAAATATATGTTCCATACACTTCAAGCCTCTATCTCTTACCATCTCTGAGATCTCTTCGTTCATACGGACAGACGGACAGACGGACATGGCTATATCGACTCGGCTGTTGATGCTGATCAAGAATAAATATACTTTATGGGGTCGGAGATGCTTCCTTCACAGCTGTTACATACATTTGCACAAACCCAATATACTCTGTGTACCTTCGGTACAGAGTATCAAAAATTTCAATAGCACTCTAAATATTTTCCGAAGGTATTAGAAATTGTTCGCTGACCTTCTAAGAAAATTAATACCATTTTTATTTTATATTACGCCAGTGCTTACGCCAACGCCTCTCCTCAAAAATAAAGGACAGATGACCCTGCTAAAAAAAGATAGAAAACGTGACAGAGTTCAACCTTCGGCTACAGAGTAAATTATTTCACCCATTATTGATAAAACCAGGTCGATAATCAATAAGTGAAAAAATACTAGGCTCTAGTATAATAGTTCTCATATCAAATATATAATTTTAATCCCGAAATACTGATTCTATACCGTTCCGGGAAATATTAAATACATTTCGAACTATTTTGAGATAATTGGATCATACTTTAGGTCAAGCCGGATTAAATCCTAAAACTAGAATTTTTCGTGCTTGAAATAAGAGCAAAATTATCCCCAAATCAGTCGTGAAACCAAAATGAGTACATCAAATAAGTCTAAAATGTTCTTAGTCTAAGACCTTTAAATTTGTTAGCTCTTTTCATGTAGTTCTTGAAAAGATGCCTTCGTTTCGTACCTTAATATGGCTGCAAAGTTCTTAGGACCAGGAATTAATTAGGTCACAAATCCATCATCACGTCATAGTAATAGTGATAGAACCAGTTGGGAATTTTAAGGACGAATTCGTTTTTTCCATCGCATTTTTTTTTAAGGACGAATTCGTTTTTTCCATCCATTTTTTTTTTTTTGGGAATTTGACTTGGCATTTTAAGACTATTTCGTACTAACTTTTACGAACATATTTTCGAAATTTTTGTCGACTAACTGTAAGTACGAAAAATTCTTGATTCGAGAGATGTTTCTTTAATTTCATTAATAAGAACGCTCGCTTTTTGTATTAAGAATTTTTTATGTGATCCTACCCCTTTTCAAAAATATGCTAAAGCAAGCCTTAATTTTACGCATTTTCCTGTTTTTCTAAAATCAGGTGCTTTTTAAAAAATTTATGTTGCCTACTATTAGGCCGTTTTTAAATATCTTTAGGTATGTCTAAAAAACACCGGGTAGTTTAAACCGAAAATTGTCCCAAAAATCAACTGAATTAAAACAGAACATGAGAAAACGGCCCTTAGTTTTTTGTTGAATAGTTTGTTTTCGTGTCAATTAACGTTTTCGATGCCATAATTATTTAATGTATTTGGGTAATTCAATTTGTACAATTTGCCTGCCCCATACATATAAGATTTAACGATGCCAAATTGGCCTGACACTAAACTTGCAACGTGAAACAACACTTCTGGCTGTTGCAATCGATTCTGTCTATTACAACAGCCCCATTTTCCCCCTTGTGGGGTCCAATTGATAGAGGTGGAGAACTATCGATAGTCGGTACCATCGACAGTCAACGATAGTTTTTTGAAAACCATCGATAGTCCACGATAGTTTTTGATAGTATGTTTATTTAAACGCTCATGATTAAAAACGCCAAAATTGTAAATTATTTATTAAAAATTAACTAAAAAAATTGTTTCGTCACTTTTGGTTTTAACTTAATCATTACTATTGGTTGTGGGTTCCGGATTGATATATACCATATCATTTTTAAGAAAATCTGATGCTCTCATTTAAATTATTCTGAAATCCGTATTTTATACAATTTGAAAAGTGTATATTAATTTGCCCAGAAGTTTGTAACGCATAGAAATATTCATTTCCGACCACATAACCATATATATTCTTGATCAGACTGTAGACGAGCTGAGCATATTTCCTGTCTGTCCGTCCGTCCGTCTGGCTTCGTCTGTCTGTCCGTCTGTCCGTCTGTCTGTCCGTCTGTTCGTCTGTTTCTACGCAAACTAGTCCCTCAGTTTTAAAGTTACTGAGCTGAAATTTTGCCAGAGTCTTTTTACTGCACCAACTAATATGTCGGAACCGGCAGGATCGATGACTATATCATATAGCTGCCATAGGAAATTTGATCGGTCTTAAGAACTAGTTCTAGTTAGAAAAACTTTTGTTTTCCATCGTAAGTCACTAATCTTGGTATATGTTAGTTTTATATGCTCACATAATTCTGGAAAAATGAACAAAATTGATCACTATAGCATATAGCTGCCATAGGAACGATCGGTCGAAAAATAAAGTCTTGTGAAAAAAACTTTTTTGATTTCCCATCAGCGTCTCGAATCGTAGTATATATTTGTTTTATATGTTTCCCGCTAATACCCTAAAAAAATTTATCAAAATCGGATGACTATAGTACATAGCTGCCATATAAACGGTCGGTCAAAAAACTACTTCTAGTGAGAAAAACTTTGTTTTTATCGTAGCGTCCCCAATCTTGGCATATATTAGTTTTATATGCTTTCACATAATTTTGAAAAAAATTATCAAAATCGGATGACTATAGCATATAGCTGCCATAGGAAACGATCGGTCGGAAAATGTGTTTTACTAAGAAAAGTTTTTTTTATGGTATCAAATTTTTATTAGCAATGATTTAAAAATTTTAAATATCTGATATCTATATCCTATATATATTTTTCCAGCAACCAGTTGAAGTAAAGTTTTTCAAGTGTATTTAAACTTCGGCACAGTCGAAGTTAGCTTTGCTCGCTTAACCTACGGTCCAACATAGAGTGCCATCTTTATACACTTGAAAAGTGTATAATAATTTTGCCCAGAAGTTTGTAACGTATAGAAGCATTCATTTCCGACCCCATAAACTTATATATTCTTGATCAGTGACAGAGAGTTTTTCTTTCCATCTGCCGTCCGGTCAGTCTGTCCGTCTGTCTGTCCGTCTGTCTGTCCGTCTGTCTGTCTTGTCTGTTTCTAGCGAACTAGTCTCTCAGTTTTAAAGCTATCGAGCTGAAATTTTGCACAGAGTCTTCTTTTTACTGCACCCAACTAATATGTCTCGGAAACCGGCTGGATCGGATGATTATATCTTGTAGGTTCCGCATAGGAACGATCGGTTGAAAAAATGTCGTAGTGAAGAAAAACTTTTTATTTTCCATCGTAGCGTCAGCAATCTAAGTTATATATATTAGTTTTAGATGATTTTATATACTTGTGGAAAAAATTGATCGAAAATCGGATGACTATATCTTCCAGCTGCCATGAAACGGCCGGTCAAAAAACTAGTTCTAGTGGAAAAACGCATTTTCCATCGTAGCGTCAAATACCAATCTTGTTATATATTAGTTTTATGCGTTATGCAATTCTGGAAGATTTTATCAAAAATCGGATGACTATAGACATGTAGGCCATAGACCGATCGGTCGAAAAATGTGTTTCACTAAGAAAAAGTTTTTTTATGGAGCAAAATTCTTACTATCAATGATTTATAAAATTCCCAATATCTGATATCATCCTCATATATCTGTTTTATCTTGTTAAATCAGTTAGAAACTTTTCAAGGCGGTATTAAACTTCGGCACAGTCGAAGTTAGCTCTGCCTTTATCGTAACATTGTTTGGAGTTACTTTATAGGCAGTACGGTCAATGGCCCAAGCTTCGCTCAGCCCACCTCCTAGCCCAACCGACCGTGATTAAAAACGTGTGACACCCGAAAACGCTTAGAAAATACTAGAATTCAAGGCAAAACTTAGGTCTAAATACGTTAAAAAATGGTTTGTGAGTAGAAAAAAGAGATTATTCAAGCTAATTACTCGATTACAAACAATACGGCTCTAATAAGCAAAATGTAATAACTTTTGTAAGATTAGTGGATAAAGCTACAAGACGCCTTAAAAGCAACACTAAGATTAATTTGACTTATCAACCTCCATGAGTTTAGATTTGGTAAATAACCTTTTTAAGCGCAATTTATTTGTATTTTATTTAGAGTAGTGATATGTAAAGCTTGCAACAATACTATCTAAAACTATCGATAGTGCATGGATACTATCGATGGCGACTCGATAGCGCCCAACCATCGAGAGTCCCGATAGTGCCATCGATAGTTCTCCACCTCTACCAATTGATGGCAATGAATGGGCCATTGGCCACGGGCAATGGGTTTTGTTTTTCGGAACTCATTCAATTAGCCTCGCTCGCCAATAAAGCGAATGTTGAACTTTTTAGCCGGCAGGCCATTAACTTGAGTCTGGCGCTGATTTCGCGATAAGATTACCTCACACACACACACAAAACACCAAAAACATGCCCCACAACACCAAATCACAACAACCACAACAAGGAGGAATCAAACCACTTACAGGAAATACAACTCGGCGGATGCAACGGGCTGATGCTGCTGCTGCTGCAGGCTCAGGAGGCTGACCAATTTGGAGGTGTTAGCCAGTCTGGAGGCCACACAATAGGACTGCCAGTCCGGCTGACATTCGGTCCAGGTTAACGGTGAGCGAAATGAATCGAACAAATAACGTAAGGTTATGCCCATTATGGCCACGTAATAGGTGGTTACCATGGAGATGCAGATGACCTGGCCAATTCCAATGCCTAGAGATGGTGGTTTCAAGGGAAAGAGGGAGACGATGAGCAAAATGATGATAGAAATGCAAATGCGTTTGTAACGAGGGTTGCTTTTATATTTTTAGTGTGACAAGGTTTGGCAATTCCATTTAAAAGTTTGGAATTTTTTTATTTACTAACTCAGAACATTTTGTTGAATGGTCACTCCCCTTCAGTTCCCAAGGCACTACCTCCCCTAATTTCGCTAGCGAATTACTAGCGAATTCGGCGTTAGTTATTTGCTAGTGTCCAGGTTATCCGGCAGTAGTCTAGGTAAGCGCTGGCTGACATGCTTGAAAGCAAAACGAAGATAGCAAGTGCGATTTGCTTTTAACTTCTTTCTTCGAGTCAGAGTACATAAAGAATGCCAAATCGAGTTTTTTTCGGTTTATCGACGGTAAAATACCCTTTGATATCAATGTAAACATATTTATATATAAATTGCTTTAATACTTTATTATTTATATCAGAATTTAATGTAAGGAAAAACATTGAAGGAATAGCAGTTTATATATATAATTTTAATTATAATAATTATTATTTATATAATTTTAATTTTTTAAAAGAAAAAATTATTATCCCCGATCGTTTTATAACAGCAGATTATAAAATTATGATTTGTGTCAAAAGAAAATGAAAAGTGTTTACAAGGCAGATTTATAAAACCCCACGATACCCTATAATATTTTGTGCACCGAATGTGTGAGGCGTAAACGCGGCGCGACAAGGTAAAAAGAAGACAACAAAACAATAACAAAATGCATTTGCTGTCCCGTTTTTTTCGGGTGTCTTCTTTGCAGTGCGTTTTCTATATCTACTTTTTCGGCAAAAGTTAGTTAATTTCGTGACGTAAGTATTTATGCATATTATGTTCAAAATGACAAAAATATAAATCTTATTTAAATTAATACAATTCAGAGGAAAGACCGAGTAATCGAAACATGGATGATATTAAAGGTAAGATGGAAAAGGCATTTTATTTTGTAGGTATTAATACTGAATTTGATAATACTCTAAATTTTTGTTGCAGAATCAGCTTCGGAAAACATAACAGATCACGGAAAAACGATTAAATAAAAGAAACTCTGTAAACAAAAAAAAAATGAAAAGAGAAATAATAAAAATAATATTAAATAAAATTTATTTTTTTATATTTTTGAGCGAATTACCTACAGATAACAAGTAGTTACTGCAGTAGCTAGATACGATACTGACTACAAGTAGTTACTGCTGGAGTTAGCTACGATACTGACTACAAGTAGCTAGCTACGCGCTGACTACTGATCGGTAGCGATTCGCTAGCGCTGTTTTCGCTAACTTCTCGCTAGGACATGCCCATACAAAAGTAATCAGTACAGCCCATTGCTGGTAATCCAGCGAGGGTCAGTAAGGGGTTACCAAATCGTTAACCTGTAGTTCGGCTGCACTGGTACAAACCTAGTGATTCCGCTAACTCTTCGTAATCAGGACCGGATACCGACCTAACCACCCGCCATGCAATTTGCTAACGAATTTTGTATGGGCATGTCCGCCAAATTCACCGAGTGGTATAAGGCTAACCATCAATAGTTAACGATATGACTGGTGCAAAGGAGTTACTGCAGTAGTCACTGCAAAACTGAATGAGAAAAAATTCACTATGCAATTTTTTTTTTTTTATTTTATATTTTGACTTATCTGGTATTTGAACTCACAACTTTGGGTAGTTTGAATGCGAGCGACAGCATCTTAGCGCATTCGGCTACCGACCCTCACGCGTGAGGCGCAGCGAAATGTTACATAAATGCGTGCAGCACTGAAAGTAGTCGGGCGATGATGGCTTAGGGGTTAAGACCGTTGCCCAGAAATACCGAGGTCGTGGGTTCGAATCCTGTAGCAAACTAATAAATGTTTTTTTTTTTTTTATTTGTGGTGTTTTTAACCATTTATTTTATTTTTAAAATCACTTTTAGACCTAAATCGATTTTGTGGCCCATTTTTATGCAATTTAAAAGGCAAAACAAATAATGTGCACTCGCCACAACAGCAACGCCGATTTTGTCCGTGCTGCCGCACACTCGCTGCATCACCCGCTGCATTACCTGCCGTTAACGACGTGACTAACGATCAGTGATGCATGGATTTCGTTAGGCAGAGTAGTGACTTGACCCCAGCAGAACTACAGGGTAGTTATTCGCCGCGCCGCGCTAGCTACGGTTACTAGAGGGTATCTATGGAGCTTACATATTGTCAGTGTACAGCTAACACTTGACGTGAAAGGTTGGTCCACGCACGGCTGTTCTCCATGCGCACATGTTTGCGCGTACGACCCTGCAGTTCGCTTCACTAATGATTCACTTATGATTCACCGATGCATCACTCATGGTTAGCGATGAATCACCGGTGAATTGCTATGAAAAGAAGTGGTGAATTTAACACAGGCATGTCCTAGGCGGTCATGCATGAAGGAATCATCTGTGAATCAATGGTGAATTCATTGCATCGGTGATTCACACATGACATCTTTGCAAAAGTCACCAAGGAATCATCGGTGACTTTTGCAAAGAAGTCATAGAAGTCTAATTGAGAATTCACCTCCTATTTTTGCCCTATTCAAACTTCAAAATACGCTATATTTCTTTTATCACATTCATTTTCTCTTTATTCAATAAATTATATTTAATTTTAAACAAAATAATTAAATATCTAATAAATACACAATAATAATAATATTTATGTCATAATAAATAAATAACAAGATTATAAATCATATAAAATAATTTAATACTGTTATTTATTTATTATGTTTTTAACTATTGCATTGTACGCAATACGATGCCTTGCTCTGCAGCTTCTTCGCTTTCTGGGTTGGATCGCTCTGCTGAACTGCTTCTGTAATAAAGTAGTATTAGTATAATTTAATTTTAGAAAAATTTATATGCATACTTACCTTAGAGGGCTGACTAAAAATTCACTTACCTGAATTCAATTATTATTTTTCACAAACAATGCAACAGAATGAATATATTTTTAATCAAAACAACTCAACTCAAACTTATAGATTTTTCTATGCAAGAAACGCATTGTGTGATGGAGGGGGAAGGGGCAAGAGTCAAACGCAAAACACATCGGCAGTCAACGATCGCCGTTAATCCTTTTCTTCTTTGTGTCATTCTCTTTCGGCGCCCAAAATGTTTTTAATACCCTAAGGTAGTGCAAAACATCCGACTTTTAAAAGTATTAGTAAAATATATTTATAACCAATAAATAAATTGTGGATTTCGGGGTAATAAAAATAAAAAGTTATTATAGAACTATCAAACCAACTACCTGTCCAAACCACTAATTTAAAAATTCAAAATTATTTATAGTTTCAATGCTCGCACATATTTTAAGGGTATACAAAGTTCATCATTCGGCTTCAGTAAAGTGCAAAATTTTTTTTCGAATTTTGATTTGCCGACGTCGACGTCGAATTGGCGGGCCGCGACTGCACATGTTTTTTTCGGTTGCTGTAGGCAAAATTGCAAGAACAAAACACATACAGAATTCTCTTCTGCCGACGTCAGCGTCAAAGCAGAACGGTGAATAAGTGATGAATTTGACGAAAAGTGAATTCTGGAACTGAAGGGGACTTACACACTTATTATTTACATAAATATGTGCGTGCATCTCAAATGACCCCTGCAATTTTTTAGTGTGCCTATGACTCTCGACGCGTACGGTCACTCCGCGCTTGAGCGAGTGGGTGGGTTCGTGTAGCGCACACACAGCCACACACACACACTTTCATGCAAATTTTGTCTGTCTCACTCTTGTGCAGTTACCTAAAGCTTTTGAGTTTACATAATTTGCTAAGTGCCTCACCTCATAGATATATCTTGGAACCTAACTTGTTGAAGCACAGAGGAAGAGAGATAGAGGGGAAGATTGGGACGGCTCTAGATTTGTGGCGCTGTTAAGTAACAGCCCGGGTTGAGATACTTTTAAAATGTTGCCAGCGATTTCAACATGTTGCTAAGGTCTTATAACACAGATAGGAAAACATGGTGGTTAGAGCGAGACGGACATTGTCTTGACTGTACTCAGAGAGCGATAATAACAAAAAACAGCTGATTATTTCACTGTAAAGTTTGTTGCGAGAGCGAGCAAAGAACAGCTGATTGTTTCGCTGTTAAGTTTGTGGCGGCAGAGCAATCTTCCCCTCTATAAATACTGCTCTTTGGTTGAAGGCTAGGATAGCACTGATTGGCTTTGCTTGATTTTTAATCTCTTTGCGGCTCGTGTCCGTGTGAATTTGCCGAATGTGTTCGGCCGCCTGCGTCTTGGACGACTACGTCTGCTCTATATTTTTATTACATTAGTGGGATTTTTGAAACTGTTTTGCTTTTGATTTTGTAAATCAAGCGCAGTGTGACCATAAATACTTCGAAAAGTGACCGTATTTTCAGCTGGTTTTATGTTCACATTGCTATTTTTTTCAAAATCTGATTTTTGACAAAAACGAATGCAAATCAGTGTCTGAAATCCCTCCAATATAATTTTCAAAAATTTTCTAAACAAGACACCGATCTTTAGTTTGTATAACATTCGATGTAAGGTTATTTCTTAAATCCAACCTTTATTTAACGAGAGCGTAGGTTGAAGTCGGCCCTGCTCGACTTCGATATGCCCGTTACTCACGGTAAGGTTTATTTAAGAATATTTCATTAGATCACAACATGCCCAAATTGTGGGAGAGATGAGTTTTTTCCAAATTGCGGGGGAGGCAACTCTACTACAGCTCATCAGATCGGGAAATGATGTATGGCGGATCGATAAGTAATTTGTTTAATTGTTGAAAAAAGTCGGCAAATGGTGGCTGTCAAACCAAAAAAAAAAAAAACTGAATAAGTTATAAAAAGGCTTAATGAACTAAGAAAGCCTAACAAGGAAAATCTAATAAAATTACAAATCGGCTAGTATCGACTCCGACATGGTGGGGGAATTTTATTTGCCCGTCCGGCCAGCTATGCCCCAGTTCACAGCCAATTGATGCCAGAGACGTTACTAGACCTAACACAAACTTAAATAGTGTAGAAGTCGAAAAAGAGAATAGTGAGGAAAAAGAAAAAGAGAAGGCTTAAAAATATGTTTACAAAATCATAAACTCAAACAATAAATAAACAATATTATAGAATAAACAAAAATAATATAAAAATAGAACAATAATGAAAATAGATTTTAAAATTAAAAAGAATTAAAAAAGGAAAAAAATTTTATTAAATTAAATATAATAAAAATAAAATAAATATAATCTAAAATAAAGATGAATTAAATCATCCGGAAAATCTGTGACCCGGTGGGGGGAATATTTATTAGCCGGTCCGGCAAGATAGGCCCCTGCTCCTGCTGGATGTGGTCAGAGATTTTGCCGGAGATGTGCAAAAGAGATAACTTTATGGAAAAGAGAGAGTTCTGTTGAGAGCAGGTGATAAACATCATTATAATTTTGACATAAAACCAGAAAACGGTTGTGCTGTGCGTAGTCGGTTGTGCATCTAGGCAAGATTAAAGGCAAATAATTTCTAGTTGGTCTAGAGGGAACAGAGAAGTTAGGGCGACCTAAGAGTTCAGAAGAGTCTACATCACCGATAATTAACTTATGAAGAAAAGAAAAAACCTAGGACTGTTCAACGGTTAGCCAACGATGGAAGGTCAATAAGCAAAAGCCTACTAGAATACGATGGCAACCGAAGGTTGGGATCCCAATTTAAGCCGCGGAGGGCAAAAAGCAAGAATTGCTTTTGGACAGACTCAATACGATCCATATGCTTTTTATACTGCGGACACCAGACGGATGAGCAGTATTCAAGCACCGGGCGAACTAAAGATGTAAAAAAGAACTTTTGTTGTATAGGGATCATTAAATTCCTTCGACCAACGCTTAATGAATCCAAGTACACCATTCGCCTTATTAACTATACAGGATATATGACCATTAAAGCTTAATTTGCAATCAAAAATAACTCCAAGATCAACGACAGTTGATATTCGTTGCAAGGGTTTTTTGCCAATCGAATAGGAAACTAGCGAAGGTTTGCAACGATGAAAAGACATAAACATACATTTTGCGCAATTAAGAAATAAATGATTAACCAAGCACCAAAAATGAAGCGAGTTTAAATCATCTTGCAACCTAATAAAATGCATCGGGTCGTTGTAAGATAAAATGAGTTTAACGTCATCGGCATACATAAGTATCCGAGAATGAGATATTGTCGAGGGGAGATCATTAATAAAAAGAGTGAAAAACAAAGGACCGAGGTGGCTTCCTTGAGGTACACCGGAAATTACGTAGACAGGTTTTGAAATATTAGATCTGAGCCGAACTTTTTGAGATCTATCTTTTAAATATGAAGAGATCCAAAAAAGAAAAGGGGAGGGAAATCCAATACGATCAAGCTTAAGGAGGAGGAGATCATGGTTCACGGAGTCAAAAGCCTTACTGAAGTCAGTGTAGATGACATCAGTTTGGCATTTCATAAGGAATCCATCGCTAACTAATGATGTGAATTCAAGCAAATTGGTCGTAGTTGACCGACTATTTACAAATCCATGCTGAAAAGGTGACAAAACCGCTTTGCAGTAATGCTGCAATGTAGAGGTTATAATTTCTTCAAACAACTTAGGAATAGCAGATAATGTCAAGATTAAAACCAGTTTTTTTATACTTTTTAAAACATCTAGACTTAATATTTTTTAAATTAGAAAGCTTAGGACAGTACCAAGGGCGTTGAAGAGACTCAGAAGAAGCAACACTATTTGGAACAGAAATATCAAAGAGAGAGTTAATAGAGTCATAAAAAAAGGTAACAGCGACGTCAATGTCAACTGCATTGTATAAAGGAGACCAATCTTTTGAACAAATAAGTTGATTAAGCAGGGTAAAATTAGCTTTACGGAAGCAACGACGAGGTTTTACTGAAGTCATTGAAGATGAAGGGGTAAATCCTGGATTTGTTAGAGATATTTCTAATGTAGGATGGTAAGAATCCTCGGGTAGTGTTAGGGGGGAAGACCTAGAGAAAACAGCATTAGAACTGTCAGTGACAAAAACAAGATCTAACAATTTGTTTAAATGATTTGGAACTGAATTTATTTCAAACAAAGACAGATCAAGCAAAAAATCTAAAAAATCATGCTGTGCAGATGGTACAAGATAAGTTGACCCATTAAGATTTGACTATGCGATGTTTGGCAAGTTAAAATCACCAACAACAACCATATAATCAATGTCTCGTAATTGAGTAAAAACATATTTTATGCAGTTTATAGGAATTGCAGATAATTTGGCGATACCTCTATATTTGGAGATATCTGATTTTCCACCCTTTTTGTGAAGAGGAATAATGAAGGATTCTTTCCAAAGATTTGGAAAAATAGTAGAGTCAAGCGATAGATTAAAAAGCTTTAGTAAAGGTTTGCATATGGAATTACAACACTCTCTGAGGACACAACTAGGGATGTTGTCAGGTCCAGGAGAGTATGAAGACTTTAGAGATTTCAAATATGAAAGTAGAGAAGATTCAGTAATTATGGGAGCATTAAAAGTGTTGGATTAAATACAAGGTACTCTGTTTGTAGAACAAACTAGTAAGAGTCTCAACTCCGTCACTTCTATTGTGACATATTTCATATTGCAAAAGCTACTTTGATCAATATATATATGTAATGGAGAATTGTATTTGGATTTCTCTATTGTTGAATTTCTCAGTTCAGTCTGGAATTTCACAGAGGTAACATCAACTAAAATAAATATAAATTTATTCTTTTAAAACAAATAATATATTGTTTTGTATCTGGAGTAAATCTTATAGGTTATGGGCCCAGATAACGCACAAGCAATATTGTATTTGTTTTAAAATTTTTTTTTGGCCAATTTCAATTGTGTGTATTTCCCGGTTTCGTTTCGTTTTTAACTTGAGTTATAGAGAAAAAGAAATTTACATAACGCGCGTGTGCAAAACGGTTCGTCAACAGCTGCAGCAGCAGAAGCGCGGGAAGCGGAAAAGCGGCAGCAGCATCACCTGCAGGCTGCAGTGCCTGAGGCGGAAGCAGTAGTACTACACACAAGCAGCGTTATAAACGCTAGAACTGATATTAGCAGGAACAGCAAGAGCAGCGGCAGCAATTGGCTTTACGAGAATTTTCAACAATCTGCATATGGGGACAACAGCCTCAAGAGTCAAGAGTAATTTTTGTCAAGACGAAGCAGCGACTGTAGACAAAGGTCGAATAATGTCTTTTAATGGAGAGAAATACTTAATTTGGAAATTTCGGAGGCGTGCACTTTTGGCTGAGAATGACATTTTAAATTTAATCGACATGGAGGTTCCAGAAAATGCAAGTGAGTCATGGATCACAGCTGACCGAAAAGCTAAGAGTCTCATAATTGAAT
Source organism: Lordiphosa mommai (assembly GCA_018904225.1). Classification (NCBI taxonomy): domain Eukaryota; kingdom Metazoa; phylum Arthropoda; class Insecta; order Diptera; family Drosophilidae; genus Lordiphosa; species Lordiphosa mommai. The sequence continues at coordinate 17,790 of JAEIFT010000602.1, forward strand.
ACTTAAGCGATTCATTTCTTGGATTTGCGAACAATGATAGCACCGCCAAGTAAATTTTTGCAAGTCTAGATGCAATTTACGAACGTAAAAGTTTAGCATCCCAACTTTCATTACGAAAGCGATTGTTATCATTGAAATTAAAAGCGGACATTTCGCTCGTGAACCACTTTAACATTTTTGATAACCTGATTGGTGAACTGATTTCATCGGGTGCTAAGATTGATGAAATGGATAAAGTGTCTCACTTATTATTGACTCTTCCTCCTTGTTATGATGGTGTTATAACTGCAATTGAGACGCTATCAGAAGAAAATATGACTCTAGCCTTCGTTAAAAATTGCTTGCTTGATCAGGAAATCAAGTTAAAAAGTATCAACAAAGATACAAGCGCTAAAGTATTAGCAGCAATGTCGATTAATAATAAAAAGGAAAGATCGATTAAAGTAATTCCGTTTAAAAATAAAGGAAAATTCAAGACTTTCAAAAACAAAGCTGATTTGAAATGTCACTTCTGTAGCAAAAAAGGGACACTACAAAAAAGATTGTTATCAATACAAGAAAAGTATCCAAAACGAGAGCGTAAGTTGAAGTCGGCCCTGCTCGACTTCGATATACCCGTTACTCAGGGTAAGGTTGACCAAATTGTGGGAGATATGAGGAATTTTTCAAATTGCGGGGGCGGGAACTTTTCTATCGTTCATCTGATCGAAAAATGATGTATGTCGGATCGATAGGTAATGATGATTCAAATATATGTCTAGAAGGTTCGAACAATCTATTTTCAAAATTGTGGGAGATATGAGGTTTTTTCATATTGCGGGGGCGGGAGGGGGCGTGGCAAAAATTTGAAACAAACTTGATCTGCGTGCAGAAGATACAAGTCTACACTGAAAAAATGGTATTTCTAACTCTTATAGTTCCTGAGATCTAGGTGTTCATACAGACGGACAGACAGACAGACAGACGGACAGACGGACGGACGGACATGTCTATATCGACTCGGCTATTGATGCTGATCATGAATATATATACTTTATGGGGTCGGAGATGCTTCCTTCTGCCTGTTACATACATTTGCACGAACTTAGTATACCCTTTTTACTCTACGAGTAACGGGTATAATGATCAAATGAAGCATGCTCAAGTCTGAACAGCAAAATCATCTTCGGGATTTGCTTTTATGCTTCAGCAAAATATGAACAACAAGCATAAATGTGAAGTATCTTTCATTTTGGATTCTGGAGCATCTGATCATATGATAAATAACAAAAACCTGTTCGATAATTTTATTATTCTGGAGTCACCTATTGAAATATCCATTGCAAAACATGGTGAATATATTTATGCTACAGCTAAAGGGATGGTAAGACTCCGGAATAATCGAGATGATAATATCACACTAAATGATGTCCTATATTGTGAGGACATTCCTCAAAATTTGCTTTCCGTTAAGAAAATGCAAAATGCTGGTATTACCATCGAATTTCATAAAGGAGGTGTAAAGATATCGAAGGGTGGTAAAATTATTATTGAAGAATTGAGTGAGTACAAAGTTCCAATTATAAAGTTCAAAGCTTTGACCGCTAAAACAACTACTAGTGATAAGTATTATCAATTATGGCATGAACGATTAGGACACATAAGCAAAGGAAAGTTCTTAGAGATAGTGCAATATAATATGTTTCAGGACATTGATCTAATTAGGAATGTAAAAGTAATCAATGCGTTCTGTGAAGGTTGAATAAACGGCAAACAGGCTAGACTTCCGTTTGAAAAATTTAAAAATAAAGATTATATTAGTCGGCCTTTATTTGTGATTCATTCAGATGTTTGTGGTCCAATAACCCCTTCAACTATTGATGGAAAGAACTATTATGTAGTTTTTGTTGATCAATTTACACATTATTGTGTTAGTTATTTAATAGTACATAAATCTGACCTGTTTTCTACTTTTAAAGATTTTATCACAAAAGGAGAAGCTCATTTTAATCTTAAAGTTGTTAATTTATATATAGATAATGGCAGAGAATATTTGTCAAATGAGATGCGTCAATTTTGTGTAGAAAGAGGCATTAGCTATCATCTAACTGTCCCACATACACCACAATTAAATGGAGTATCGGAACGCATGATTAGAACAATAACTGAGAAAGCCCGAGCTATGGTTAATGGGGCAAAGTTGGACAAAAAATTTTGGGGAGAAGCTGTTTTAACAGCAACCTATTTGATAAATAGATGTCCAAGTAAAGCGTTACGAGAAAAGAAAACTCCATTTGAAATGTGGCATAATAAAAAACCAAGCCTTAAGTTTTTAAGGGTATTTGGTGCGACAGTTTATGTACATAATAAACAAAGAAAGAGAAAGTTTGAAGAAAAATGAATCAAATGTATACTTGTGGGATATGAACCAAATGGTCTGAAGTTATGGGATGTAGAATCAAATAAATTTATGATGATGGTTAATTCTAGGACTGAAGTTAAAGACAAAGTGCATAGGCATGACTCTGAGTTCCAGAATGAGAGTATGGAGCACGTAGAATATTTCCCGAATGATAGTACGGAAAATCTACAATTAAATTTCCCGAATGATAGTACGGAAAATCTACATTTAAATTTTCCGAATGAGAGTACGGAAAGTGAGAGCATGAAAAATGTACAGTCAAATATCCAGAATGATAGTATGGATGGAAATTCTGATACTTCGATATCAGATAATCAGCCTAGTGGAACAACAACTACTCTTGAGAATCCCAAGCCAGTTGGTGAGCAAATGCCTAGTTCAACATTGAATGAGGGAAACACTGATGTCAGACAAAGTCAAAGATTAAAGGATAAACCACAGATATCTTATAGATTCTTAAATAGTTGCCTTATGAATGCACATAGTTTTTGTAATAGCATACCAAATTCATTTAATGAAATTAAGGATAGAAGTGATAGAACAAATTGGGAGAAAGCCATTAAAGAAGAATTAGATTCTCATTTTCTTAATCAAACTTGGACAATTATTCAGAAACCAGAAAATAAGAATATTGTTGATTGCAAATGGGTGTTTACTATCAAACATGATGAACATGGAAACCCAATTAGATATAAAGCAAGGCTAGTTGCGCGAGGCTTCACTCAAGAATTCCTCATTGATTACGAAGAAACATTTGCACCAGTAGCCAGAATCACAAGTCTTCGATTCATTTTAGCTCTTTCGAACCAATTTAATTTAAAAGTTCACCAAATGGATGTAAAAAACTGCATTTTTAAATGGAGTATTGAAAGAGGAAATTTATATGATGGTTCCTCAAGGATTAGAAATAAATGGTGATAAAGTTTGTAAACTAAACAAAGCAATTTATGGTCTTAAACAGGCAGCTAGATGCTGGTTTGAAATGTTTGAGGCAGCTTTAAAACAAATTGGTTTTGAAGATTCGACTGTAGATCCCTGTATATATATTCTTGATAAAGGAGAGATACTAAAGAATATATATATACTGTTATATGTTGATGATGTAGTTATAGCAACTGAAAATATTGAAACAATGTCCAGGTTTAAATCTTACTTAATGAGTAAATTCAGAATGACTGACTTATGTGAAATAAAATATTTCATTGGAATTAAAATAGATAGACATGAAGATCAGTTAGATCTTAGTCAGTCTGCTTATATTAAAAAAGTTTTAGAAAAATTTAATATGGATGGTTGTAATTCTGTAAGCACTCCAAAAATGTGACGCTCCATGTCGCAACTTAATTGGCTGTTTGATGTATATTAAGTTATGTACACGTCCCGATTTAAGTACAGCATTGAATGTGTTGAGTAGATATACCAATAAGAATAATAAAGTTATGGCAATGTCTTAAAAGAGTTCTGAGGTACTTAAAAGGTACTGTAAATTTTAAGTTGACTTTTGTTAAGAATTCAAATGTTAAAGACATCATATGTGGTTATGTAGATTCTGATTGGGCTGGGAGTGAGGATGATAGAAAAAGCACAACCGGATATTTATTTAAAATATTTGGGCAGTGTCTAATATGCTGGAATACTAGGAAACAAAATTCAGTTGCAGCTTCATCTACAGAGGCAGAATATATGGCATTATTTGAAGCAGTAAGAGAAGCACTATTAATGCAAGGTATTAAGTTTGAGCTAAAAGATCCAATCAAAATATTTGAAGATAATCAGGGATGCATAAGCATAGCTAATAATCCGTCATGTCATAAGAGATCTAAGCATATAGATATAAAATATCATTTCTCAAGAGAGCAAATTGAAAATAAGCTAATAATCCTTGAATATATCTCTACAGATAACCAGCTGGCTGATATGATGACGAAGCCATTACCTGCAGTCAAATTTCTGAACATAAGAAGCAAATTGGGCCTTACGGACCACACATTAAATTAATTTATATAATGTACATTAACATTACACTGGTCTGATTGGGTTTTTCTGGGTTTTCCCCAATCCTCGCAACAAATGTTGGACCAAGATAATTATAACCGCCCAGATCAAAATTCTTTTTAACACTATTAAAATTTAATTTAAAAACTATTTAGCAACTATATATATTGTGATCAATGTATCTTTTGAGGAGGTGTGTTGGATTAAATACAAGGTACTCTGTTTGTAGAACAAACTAGTAAGAGTCTCAACTCCGTCACTTCTATTGTGAAATATTTTATATTGCAAAAGCTACTTTGATCTATATATATATGTAATGGAGTATTGTATTTGGATTTCTCTATTGTTGAATTTCTCAGTTCAGTCTGGAATTTCACAGAGGTAACATCAACTAAATTAAATATAAATTTATTCTTTTAAAACAAATAATATATTGTTTTGCATCTGGAGTAAATCTAATAAAAAGACTTTGAAGAAGAAATGTCATAAGGATAAGATTTGTTATTAAAAGGGACAGAGGAGTAAGTTGATTGAAAAAAGTCAGCGAATAAGTGCACGGCAGCGGAATCGTTGCTAGCCTTTTGGTTATTTAGAAAAGTCAAGATTAAAACCAGTTTTTTTATACTTTTTAAAACATCTAGACTTAATATTTTTTAAATTAGAAAGTTTAGGACAGTACCAAGGGCGTTGAAGAGACTCAGAAGAAGCAACACTATTTGGAACAGAAATATCAAAGAGAGAATTAATAGAGTCATAAAAAAAGGTAACAGCGACGTCAATGTCAACTGCATTGTATAAAGGAGACCAATCTTTTGAACAAATAAGTTGATTAAGCAGGGTAAAATTAGCTTTACGGAAGCAACGACGAGGTTTTACTGAAGTCATTGAAGATGAAGGGGTAAATCCTGGATTTGTTAGAGATATTTCTAATATAGGATGGTAAGAATCCTCGGGTAGTGTTAGGGGGGAAGCCCTAGAGACAACAGCATTAGAACTGTCAGTGACAAAAACAAGATCTAACAATTTATTTAAATGATTTGGAACTGAATTTATTTCAAACAAAGACAGATCAAGCAAAAAATCTAAAAAATCATGCTGTGCAGATGGTACAAGATAAGTTGACCCATTAAGATTTGACCATGCGATGTTTGGCAAGTTAAAATCACCAACAACAACCATATAATCAATGTCTCGTAATTGAGTAAAATCATATTTTATGCAGTTTATATGGTGCATATATACTTGAATATCGGAAGAAGGAGGGATATAGGAACAAGAAATGAATACAGAAAAGAATTAAAACTTACCTCAACGGCAACAAATTCAACATCGTCAGGCACATTTACGGAAATGCATTCCGACCGAAGGTTAGATTTTACTGCTATCATAACACCTCTCACGGCGAGCCTGTCGATCACGACGGTAAACAATATAATCATTTGACAATATTTCACAATCAGAAACGGAGGGATTTAACCTGGTCTCTGAAAATGCAATAATGTCAAGATCAAATGATGCGCTATTCAAAAATTAAGAGGTAAGTTTGGACAAAAGACCCCTAACATTTTGATAGACGATACAAAGATCGGAGGACTGGACTAGTTTTTTGGAGCACTATTAGAGGCATCTTGTGCCCCAAAACTGTTAGAGGGCAAGCTGACAGGCATTATCCTGCGATTTCTTTGCCTGTACTCGTTAACAATAAGTAGTGGCGGCCAAAATTTTGGGTCACATATAATAGGAAATTCTTCGGAAGAGACACTAATTTTAAACGAAGCAATATCCCGAGGCTCAGCAAAACTGAACTTTGAAATATAAACTCTTGCTGAGGATTTGTGAGCAATGTAAGCTGCAATTGACTCGCAAGTAGTTTCGGGATATAACCTAGACACAAAAACTTGTCTACGAGGAGCTACAACTGTAAGAATGGGAGGCTGAGGAGAAATAGGAGCAGAAACCAAAACATTGTCTTGAGGTTCGGAAGGCACTATTAGCGAATTAACAGACCTATCTAATGGTGCATTTGACAAGTCGTTAGTAGGTTGAATCAGGGAGGGTAATGTGAAACATCCAGCAAGTTTCCTGGAGAGGCAGACAGAGAAATTGTTGGCGACAAGTCAAAATTCAAGGGACCGCCAAAAACAGATAAGCAAAACAATTACACAAACAAATATACACAAAGCTGACGCCGCGATTATTTAATTTTTGAAATTGATTGTTTATAAGCACACAACCGAAGCGCGAAGCACAACACGGTAAAGGGGTGAATTATCGAAATGATTTAAATAAAACTTTGCAACAAAATAGGCAAGTTAAACGACACAAAATAATTTTTAATTGCGGAGCACAAATAACACACGTCAATCACTTACAAGACTCTCTCTCTCTTTTGATGATGTAATGATGATTAAAATATATGACTAGAAGGTTCGAATAATCTATTTTCAAAATTGTGGGAGATATGAGGTATTTTATACCCGTTACTCGTAGAGTAAAAAGGGTATACTAAGTTCGTGCAAATGTATGTAACAGGCAGAAGGAAGCATCTCCGACCCCATAAAGTATATATATTCTTGATCAGCATCAATAGCCGAGTCGATATAGACATGTCCGTCTGTCCGTCTGTCTGTCTGTCCGTCTGTCCGTCTGTCTGTCTGTCCGTCCGGCTGTATAAACACCTAGATCTCAGGAACTATAAGAGCTAGAGCTACCATTTTTTCAGTGTAGACTTGTATTGTCTGCACGCAGATCAAGTTTGTTTCAAATTTTTGCCACGCCCCCTCCCGCCCCTGCAATATGAAAAAACCTCATATCTCCCACAATTTTGAAAATAGATTGTTCAAACCTTCCAGACATATATTTTAATCATCATTACCTATCGATCCGCCATACATCATTTTTCGATCAGATGAACGATAGAAGAGATGCCACCCACGCAATTTGAAAAATACCCTCATATCTACCACAATTTGGGCAACCTTACCCTGAGTAACGGGTATATCGAAGTCGAGCAGGGCCGACTTCAACTTACGCTCTCGTTCAAATTGCGGGGGCGGCAACTCTACCATCGTTCATCTGATCGGAGATGCTTCCTTCTGCCTGTTACATACATTTGCACGAACTTAGTATACCCTTTTTACTCTACGAGTAACGGGTATAAAAATACCTCATATCTCCCACAATTTTGAAAATAGATTATTCGAACCTTCTAGTCATATATTTTAATCATCATTACATCATCAAAAGAGAGAGAGAGTCTTGTAAGTGATTGACGTGTGTTATTTGTGCTCCGCAATTAAAAATTATTTTGTGTCGTTTAACTTGCCTATTTTGTTGCAAAGTTTTATTTAAATCATTTCGATAATTCACCCTTTACCGTGTTGTGCTTCGCGCTTCGGTTGTGTGCTTATAAACAATCAATTTCAAAAATTAAATAATCGCGGCGTCAGCTTTGTGTATATTTGTTTGTGTAATTGTTTTGCTTATCTGTTTTTGGCGGTCCCTTGAATTTTGACTTGTCGCCAACAATTTCTCTGTCTGCCTCTCCAGGAAACTTGCTGGATGTTTCACCATTACCCTCCCTGATTCAACCTACTAACGACTTGTCAAATGCACCATTAGATAGGTCTGTTAATTCGCTAATAGTGCCTTCCGAACCTCAAGACAATGTTTTGGTTTCTGCTCCTATTTCTCCTCAGCCTCCCATTCTTACAGTTGTAGCTCCTCGTAGACAAGTTTTTGTGTCTAGGTTATATTCCGAAACACTTACGAGTCAATTGTAGCTACATTGCTCACAAATCCTCAGCAAGAGTTTATATTTCAAAGTTCAGTTTTTGCTGAGCCTCGGGATATTGCTTCGTTTAAAATTAGTGTCTCTTCCGAAGAATTTCCTATTATATGTGACCCAAAATTTTGGCCGCCACTACTTATTGTTAACGAGTACAGGCAAAGAAATCGCAGGATAATGCCTGTCAGCTTGCCCTCTAACAGTTTTGGGGCACAAGATGCCTCTAATAGTGCTCCAAAAACTAGTCCAGTCCTCCGATCTTTGTATCGTCTATCAAAATGTTAGGGGTCCTTTTGTCCAAACTTACCTCTTAATTTTTGAATAGCGCATCATTTGATCTTGACATTATTGCATTTTCAGAGACCTGGTTAAACCCTCCGTTTCGATTGTGAAATATTGTCAAATGATTATATTGTTTACCGTCGTGATCGACAGGCTCGCCGTGGTAGAGGTGTTATGATAGCAGTAAAATCTAACCCTTCGGTCGGAATGCATTTCCGTAAATGTGCCTGACGATGTTGAATTTGTTGCCGTTGAGGTAAGTTTTAATTCTTTTCGTATTCATTTCTTGTTCCTATATCCCTCCTTCTTCCGATATTCAAGTATATATGCACCATATAAACTGCACAAAATATGTTTTTACTCAATAACGAGACATTGATTATATGGTTGTTGTTGGTGATTTTAACTTGCCAAACATCGCATGGTCAAATCTTAATGGGTCAACTTATCTTGTACCATCTGCACAGCATGATTTTTTAGATTTTTTGCTTGATCTGTCTTTGTTTGAAATAAATTCAGTTCCAAATCATTTAAACAAATTGTTAGATCTTGTTTTTGTCACTGACAGTTCTAATGCTGTTGTCTCTAGGGCTTCCCCCCTAACACTACCCGAGGATTCTTACCATCCTATATTAGAAATATCTCTAACAAATCCAGGATTTACCCCTTCATCTTCAATGACTTCAGTAAAACCTCGTCGTTGCTTCCGTAAAGCTAATTTTACCCTGCTTAATCAACTTATTTGTTCAAAAGATTGGTCTCCTTTATACAATGCAGCTTGACATTGACGTCGCTGTTACCTTTTTTTATGACTCTATTAATTCTCTCTTTGATATTTCTGTTCCAAATAGTGTTGCTTCTTCTGAGTCTCTTCAACGCCCTTGGTACTGTCCTAAACTTTCTAATTTAAAAATATTAAGTCTAGATGTTTTAAAAAGTATAAAAAACTGGTTTTAATCTTGACTTTTCTAAATAACCAAAAGGCTAGCAACGATTCCGCTGCCGTGCACTTATTCGCTGACTTTTTTCAATCAACTTACTCCTCTGTCCCTTTTAATAACAAATCTTATCCTTATGACATTTCTTCTTCAAAGTCTTTTTATTAGATTTACTCCAGATGCAAAACAATATATTATTTGTTTTAAAAGAATAAATTTATATTTAATTTAGTTGATGTTACCTCTGTGAAATTCCAGACTGAACTGAGAAATTCAACAATAGAGAAATCCAAATACAATACTCCATTACTATATATATAGATCAAAGTAGCTTTGCAATATAAAATATTTCACAATAGAAGTGACGGAGTTGAGACTCTTACTAGTTTGTTCTACAAACAGAGTACCTTTGTATTTAATCCAACACACCTCCTCAAAAGATACATTGATCCAATATATATAGTTTGTTAAATAGTTTTTAAATTAAATTTTAATAGTGTTAAAAAGAATTTTGATCTGGGCGGTTATAATTATCTTGGTCCAACATTTGTTGTGAGGATTGGGGAAAACCCAGAAAACCCAATCAGACCAGTGTAATGTTAATGTACATGATATAAATTAATTTAATGTGTGGTCCGTAAGGCCCAATTTGCTTCTTATGTTCAGAAATTTGACTGCAGGTAATGGCTTCGTCATCATATCAGCCAACTGTTATCTGTAGAGATATATTCAAGGATTATTAGCTTATTTTCAATTTGCTCTCTTGAGAAATGATATTTTATATCTATATGCTTAGATCTCTTATGACATGACGGATTATTAGCATGTATGCATCCCTGATTATCTTCAAATATTTTGATTGGATCTTTTAGCTCAAACTTAATACCTTGCATTAATAGTGCTTCTCTTACTGCTTCAAATAATGCCATATATTCTGCCTCTGTAGATGAAGCTGCAACCCAATTTTGTTTCCTAGTATTCCAGCATATTAGACACTGCCCAAATATTTTAAATAAATATCCGGTTGTGCTTTTTCTATCATCCTCACTCCCAGCCCAATCAGAATCTACATAACCACATATGATGTCTTTAACATTTGAATTCTTAACAAAAGTCAACTTAAAATTTACAGTACCTTTTAAGTACCTCAGAACTCTTTAAGACATTGCCATAACTCTTTATTATTCTTATTGGTATATCTACTCAACACATTCAATGCTGTACTTAAATCGGGACGTGTACATAACATAATATACATCAAACAGCCAATTAAGTTGCGACATGGAGCGTCACATTTTGGAGTGCTTACAGAATTACAACCATCCATATTAAATTTTTCTAAAACTTTTTTAATATAAGCAGACTTGACTAAGATCTAACTGATCTTCATGTCTATCTATTTTAATTCCAATGAAATATTTTATTTCACATAAGTCAGTCATTCTGAATTTACTCATTAAGTAAGATTTAAACCTGGACATTGTTTCAATATTTTCAGTTGCTATAACTACATCATCAACATATAACAGTATATATATATTCTTTAGTATCTCTCCTTTATCAAGAATATATATACAGGGATCTACAGTCGAATCTTCAAAACCAATTTGTTTTAAAGCTGCCTCAAACATTTCAAACCAGCATCTAGCTGCCTGTTTAAGACCATAAATTGCTTTGTTTAGTTTACAAACTTTCTCACCATTTATTTCTAATCCTTGAGGAACCATCATATAAATTTCCTCTTTCAATACTCCATTTAAAATGCAGTTTTTACATCCATTTGGTGAACTTTTAAATTAAATTGGTTCGAAAGAGCTAAAATGAATCGAAGACTTGTGATTCTGGCTACTGGTGCAAATGTTTCGTAATCAATGAGGAATTCTTGAGTGAAGCCCTCGCGCAACTAGCCTTGCTTTATATCTAATTGGGTTTCCTTGTTCATCATGTTTGATAGTAAACACCCATTTGCAATCAACAATATTCTTATTTTCTGGTTTCTGAATAATTGTCCAAGTTTGATTAAGAAAATGAGAATCTAATTCTTCTTTAATGGCTTTCTCCAATTTGTTCTATCACTTCTATCCTTAATTTCATTAAATGAATTTGGTATGCTATTACAAAAACTATTGCATTCATAAGGCAACTATTTAAGAATCTATAAGATATCTGTGGTTTATCCTTTAATCTTTGACTTTGACTGACATCATCAGTGTTTCCTCATTCAATGTTGAACTAGGCATTTGCTCACCAACTGGCTTGGGATTCTCAAGAGTAGTTGTTGTTCCACTAGGCTGATTATCTGATATCGAAGTATCAGAATTTCCATCCATACTATCATTCTGGATATTTGACTGTACATTTTTTCATGTCTCACTTTCCGTACTCTCTATTGGAAAATTTAAATGTAGATTTTCCGTACTATCATTCGGGAAATTTAATTGTAGATTTTCCGTACTATCTATTCGGGAAATATTCTACGTGCTCCATACTCATTCTGGAACTCAGAGTCATGCCTATGCACTTTGTCTTTAACTTCAGTCCTAGAATTAACCATCATCATAAATTTATTTGATTCTACATCCCATAACTTCAGACCATTTGGTTCATATAACCCACAAGTATACATTTGATTCATTTTTCTTCAAACTTTCTCTTCTTTTGTTTATTATGTACATAAACTGTCGCACCAAATACCCTTAAAAACTTAAGGCTTGGTTTTTTATTATGCCACATTTCAAATGGAGTTTTTTTCTCGTAACGCTTTTACTTGGACATCTATTTATCAAATAGGTTGCTGTTAAAACAGCTTCTCCCCAAAATTTTTTGTCCAACTTTGCCCCATTAACCATAGCTCGGGCTTTCTCAGTTATTGTTCTAATCATGCGTTCCGATACTCCACTTAATTGTGGTGTATGTGGGACAGTTAGATGATAGCTAATGCCTCTTTCTACACAAAATTGACGCATCTCATTTGACAAATATTCTCTGCCATTATCTATATATAAATTAACAACTTTAAGATTAAAATGAGCTTCTCCTTTTGTGATAAAATCTTTTAAAAGTAGAAAACAGGTCAGATTTAAGTACTATTAAATAACTAACACAATAAGTGTAAATTGATCAACAAAAACTACATAATAGTTCTTTCCATCAATAGTTGAAGGGTTATTGGACCACAAATATCTGAATGAATCACAAATAAAGGCCGACTAATATAATCTTTATTTTTAAAATTTTCAAACGGAAGTCTAGCCTGTTTGCCGTTTATTCAACCTTCACAGAACGCATTGATTACTTTACATTCCTAATTAGATCAATGTCCTGAAACATATTATATTGCACTATCTCTAAGAACTTTCCTTTGCTTATGTGTCCTAATCGTTCATGCCATAATTGATAATACTTAATCACTAGTAGTTGTTTTAGCGGTCAAAGCTTTGAACTTTATAATTGAACTTTGTACTCACTCAATTCTTCAATAATAATTTTACCACCCTTCGATATCTTTACACCTCCTTTATGAAATTCGATGGTAATACCAGCATTTTGCATTTTCTTAACGGAAAGCAAATTTTGAGGAATGTCCTCACAATATAGGACATCATTTAGTGTGATATTATCATCTTGATTATTCCGGAGTCTTACCATCCCTATACCTGTAGCATAAATATATTCACCATGTTTTGCAATGGATACTTCAATAGGTGACTCCAGAATAATAAAATTATCGAACAGGTTTTTGTTATTTACTCATATGATCAGATGCTCCAGAATCCAAAATGAAAGATACTTCACATTTATGCTTGTTGTTCATATTTTTGCTGAAGCATAAAAGCAAATCCCGAAGATGATTTTGCTGTTCAGACTGAGCATGCTTCATTTGATCATTATACCCGTTACTCGTAGAGTAAAAAGGGTATACTAAGTTCGTGCAAATGTATGTAACAGGCAGAAGGAAGCATCTCCGACCCCATAAAGTATATATATTCATGATCAGCATCAATAGCCGAGTCGATATAGACATGTCCGTCCGTCCGTCGTCCGTCTGTCTGTCGTCTGTCCGTCTGTATGAACACCAGATCTCAGGAACTATAAGAGTTAGAAATACCATTTTTTTCAGTGTAGACTTGTATCTTCTGCACGCAGATCAAGTTTGTTTCAAATTTTTGCCACGCCCCTCCCGCCCCCCGCAATATGAAAAAACCTCATATCTCCCACAATTTTGAAAATAGATTGTTCGAACCTTCAGACATATATTTGAATCATCATTACCTATCGATAGACATCATTTTTCGATCAGATGAACGATGAAAAGTTCCGCCCCCACAATTTGAAAAATTCCTCATATCTCCCACAATTTGGTCAACCTTACCCTGAGTACTGGTATATCGAAGTCGAGCAGGGCCGACTTCAACTTACGCCTTCTCGTTTTGGATACTTTTTCTTGTATTGATAACAATCTTTTTGTAGTGTCCCTTTTTTTACAGAAGTGACATTTCAAATCAGCTTTGTTTTTTTGAAAGTCTTGAATTTTCCTTTATTTTTAAACGGAATTACTTTAATCGATCTCTTCCTTTTTATTATTAATCGACATTGCTGCTAATACTTTAGCGCTTGTATCTTTGTTGATACTTTTTAACTTGATTTCCTGATCAAGCAAGCAATTTTTAACGAAGGCTAGAGTCATATTTTCTTCGATAGCGTCTCAATTGCAGTTATAACACCATCATAACAAGGAGGAAGAGTCATAACAAGTGAGACCTTTATCATTTCATCAATCTTAGCACCCGATGAAATCAGTTCACCAATCAGGTTATCAAAAATGTTAAAGTGGTTCACGAGCGAAATGTCCGCTTTTAATTTCAATGATAACAATCGCTTTCGTAATGAAAGTTGGGATGCTAAACTTTTACGTTCGTAAATTGCATCTAGACTTGCAAAAATTTACTTGGCGGTGCTATCATTGTTCCAAATCCAAGAAATGAATCGCTTAAGTATTCAATTATGAGACTCCTAGCTTTTCGGTCAGCTGTGATCCATGACTCACTTGCATTTTCTGGAACCTCCATGTCGATTAAATTTAAAATGTCATTCTCAGCCAAAAGTGCACGCCTGAAATTTCCAAATTAAGTATTTCCATTAAAAGACATTATTCGACCTTGTCTACAGTCGCTGCTTCGTCTTGACAAAAAATTACTCTTGACTCTTGAGGCTGTTGTACCCATATGCAGATTGTTGAAAAATTCTCGTAAAAGCCATTGCTGCCGCCGCTCTTGCTGTTCCTGCCAATATCAGTTCTAGCGTTTATAACGCTGCTTGTGTAGTACTACTGCTTCCGCCTCAGGCACTGCAGCCTGCAGGTGATGCTGCTGCCGCTTTTCCGCTTCCCGCGCTTCTGCTGCTGCAGCTGTTGACGAACCGTTTTGCACACGCGCGTTATGTAAATTTCTTTTTCTCTATAACCTGGTTAAAAAACGAAACGAAACCGGGAAATACACACAATTGAACTGGCCAAAAAAATTGTAAAACAAATACAATATTGCTTGTGCGTTATCTGAGCCCATAACCTATAAGATTTACCCAGATACAAAACAATATATTATTTGTTTTAAAAAAAATAAATTTATATTTATTTTTTTTGTTTTAACTGTGAAATTCCAGACTGAACTGAGAAATTCAACAATAGAGAAATCCAAATACAATTCTCCATACATATATTTTATCAAAGTAGCTTTGCAATATGAAATATGTCACAATAGAAGTGACGGAGTTGGAGACTCTTACTAGTTTTTACAAA
This sequence comes from Lordiphosa mommai, assembly GCA_018904225.1. Lineage (NCBI taxonomy): Eukaryota > Metazoa > Arthropoda > Insecta > Diptera > Drosophilidae > Lordiphosa > Lordiphosa mommai. The sequence goes on from JAEIFT010000602.1 coordinate 32,990, forward strand.
CAGAGTACCTTGTATTTAATCCAACACTTTAATGTTCCCATAATTACTGAATCTTCTCCACTTTCATATTTGAAATCTCTAAAGTCTTCATACTCTCTGGACCTGACAACATCCCTAGTTGTGTCCTCAGAGAGTGTTGTAATTCCATATGCAAACCTTTACTAAAGCTTTTTAATCTATCGCTTGACTCTACTATTTTTCCAAATCTTTGGAAAGAATCCTTCATTATTCTCTTCACAAAAAGGGTGGAAAATCAGATATCTCCAAATATAGAGGTATCGCCAAATTATCGCAATTCCTATAAACTGCATAAAATATGTTTTTACTCATTACGAGACATTGATTATATGGTTGTTGTTGGTGATTTTAACTTGCCAAACATCGCATAGTCAAATCTTAATGGGTCAACTTATCTTGTACCATCTGCACAGCATGATTTTTTAGATTTTTTGCTTGATCTGTCTTTGTTTGAAATAAATTCAGTTCCAAATCATTTAAACAAATTGTTAGATCTTGTTTTCTCACTGACAGTTCTAATGCTGTTTTCTCTAGGTCTTCCCCTACCTGAGGATTCTTACCATCCTACATTAGAAATATCTCTAACAAATCCAGGATTTACCCCTTCATCTTCAATGACTTCAGTAAAACCTCGTCGTTGCTTCCTGTAAAGCTAATTTTACCCTGCTTAATCAACTTATTTGTTCAAAGATTGGTCTCCTTTATACAATGCAGTTGACATTGACGTCGCTGTTACCTTTTTATGACTCTATTAACTCTCTCTTTGATATTTCGTTCCAAATAGTGTGGCTTCTTCGAGTCACTAACGCCCTTGGTACTGTCCTAAGCTTTCTAATTTAAAAAAATATTAAGTCTAGATGTTTTAAAAGTATAAAAACTGGTTTTAATCTTGACATTATCTGCTATTCCTAAGTTGTTTGAAGAAATTATAACCTCTACATTGCAGCATTACTGCAAAGCGGTTCGTCACCTTTTAAGCATGGATTTGTAAATAGTCGGTCAACTACGACCAATTTGCTTGAATTCACATCATTAGTTAGCGATGGATTCCTATGAAATGCCAAACTGATGTCATCTACACCGACTTCAGTAAGGCTTTTGACCCGTGAACAAACATGATCTCTCCTCCTTAAGCTTGATCGTATTGGATTTCCTCCCTTTTCTTTTTGGATCTCTTCATATTTAAAAGATAGATCTCAAAAGTTCGGCCCAGATCTAATATTTCAAAAACTCTCTACGTAATTTCCTGGGTACCTCAAGGAAGCCACCTCGGTCCTTTGTTTTTCACTCTCTTTTTATTAATGATCCCCTCGACAATATCTCATCTTTGATACTTATGTATGCCGATGACGTTAAACTCATTTTATCTTACAACGACCTGATGCATTTGATACTAGGTTGCAAGATGATTTAAACTCGCTTCATTTTTTGGTGCTTGGTTAATCATTTATTTCCAATTGCGCAAAATGTATGTTTATGTCTTTTCATCGTTGCAAACCTTCGCTAGTTTCTATTCGATTGGTAATGAATCTTAGAACGAATATCAACTGTCGTTGATCTTGGAGTTATTTTTTGATTGCAAATTAAGCTTTAATGATCATATATCCTGTAAGTTAATGCGCAGAATGGTGTATTGGATTCATTAAGCGTTGGTCGAGGGAATTTAATGATCTCTCACAACAAAAAGTTCTTTTTACATCTTAGTTCGCCCTGGCGGTTGGAGTACTGTTCGCCGTCTGGTGTCCGCAGTATAAAGGCATATGGATCAGTCTGTCCAAAAGCAATTCTTGCTTGGCCCTCCGCGCGGCTTTGGGATCCCAACCTTGCCATCGTATTCTAGTAGGCTCCTGCTTATTGACCTTCCATCGTTGGCCAACAGTTGAACAGTCCTAGGTTTTTTCTTTTCTTCATAAGTTAATTATCGGGTGATGTAGACTCTTCTGAACTCTTAGGTCGCCCTAACTTCTCTGCTCCTAGACCAACTAGAAATTATTTGGCCTTTAATCTTGCCTAGATGCACAACTGACTACGCACAGCACAAACCGTTTTCTGGTTTTTCTTGTAAAATTATAATGATGTTTTATCACCTGTCTCTCAACAGAACTCTCTCTTTTCCATAAAGTTATCTCTTTTTGTACATCTCCGGCAAAATCTCTGACCACATCAGCAGGAGCAGGGCCTATCTTGGACCGGCTAATAAATATTCCTCACCGGGTCACAGATTTTCCGGATGATTTAATTCATCTTTATTTTAGATTATATTTATTTTATTTTATTCTATTTAATTTAATAAAATTTTTTTCCTTTTTTAATTCTTTTAATTTCCAAATCTATTTTCATTATTGTTCTATTTTTACATTATTTTGTTTATTCTATAATATTGTTTATTTATTGTTTGAGTTTATGATTTGTAAACATATTTTTAAGCCTTCTCTCTTTCTTTTTCTCACTATTCCCTATTTTCGACTTCTAACTATTTGTTTGTGTTAGGTCTAGTAACGTCTCTGGCATCAATTGGCTGTGAACTGGGGCTCAGCTGGCTGACGGGCAAATAAAATTTCCACCATGTCGGAGTCGATATTGATTTGTAATTTTATTAGATTTTCCTTTTAGGCTTTCTTAGTTCATCAGCCTTTTATAACTTATTCAGTTTTTCTTTTTTGGTTGACAGCCACCATTTGCTGACTTTTTTCAACAATTAAACAAATTACTTATCGATCCGCCATACATCATTTCCCGATCTGATGAGCTGTAGTAGAGTTGCCTCCCCGCAATTTGGAAAAAACTCATCTCTCCCACAATTTTGGGCATGTATCTATCGAAATATTCTTAAATAAACCTTACCGTGAGTAACGGGCATATCAGTCGAGCAGGGCCGACTTCACCCTACGCTCTCAAATAAAGGTTGGATTTAAGAAATAACCTTACATCGAATGTTATACAAACTAAAGATCGGTGTCTTGTTTAGAAAAATTCTTGAAAAATTATATTGGAGGGATTTCGACACTGATTTGCATTCGTTTTTTGTCAAAAATCAGATTTTGAAAAAAATAGCAATGTGAACATAAAACCAGCTGAAAATACGGTCACTTTTTCGAAGTATTTATGGTCACTCTGCGCTTGATTTACAAAATCAAAAGCAAAACAGTTTCAAAATCCCACTAATGTAATAAAAATATAGATAGACGTAGTCGTCCAAGACGCAGGCGGCCGAACACATTCGGCAAATTCCACACGGACACGAGCCGCAAGAGATTAAAAATCAAGCAAAGCCAATCAGTGCTACCTAGCCTTCAACCAAAGAGCAGTATTTATAGAGGGGAAGATTGCTCTGCCGCCACAAACTTAACAGCGAAACAATCAGCTGTTCTTTGCTCGCTCGCAACAAACTTTACAGTGAAATAACTCAGCTGTTTTTTGTTATTATCGCTCTGAGTACAGTCAAGACAATGTCCGTCCCGCTCTAACCACCATGTTTTCTATCTGTGTTATAAGACCTTAGCAACATGTTGAAATTCTGCTGGCAACATTTTAAAAGTATCTCAACCCGGGCTGTTACTTAACAGCGCCACAAATCTAGAGCCGTCCCAATCTTTCCTATCTCTCTTCCTCTGTAGCTTCAACAAGTTAGGTTCCAAGATATATCTATGAGGTGAGGACTTAGCAATTATGTAAACTAAAAGCTTTAGGTAACTGCACAAGAGTGAGACAGACAAAAATTTGCATGAAAGGTGTGTGTGTGGCTGTGTGTGCGCTACACGAACCCACTCAGCTCAAGCGTGGAGTGACCGTATGCGTCGAGTAGAGTCACAGGCACACTAAAAATTGCAGGGGTCATTTGAGATGCACGCACATATTTATGTAAATAATAAGTGTGTAAGTCCCCTTCAGTTCAGAATTCACTTTTCGTCAAATTTATCACTTATTCACCGTTCTGCTTTGACCGCTGACGTCGGCAGAAGAGAATTCTGTATGTTTTGTTCTTGCAATTTTGCCTACAGCAACCGAAAAAAGCAGTCTAAAAGTCGGCCCGCCAATTCGACGTCGACGTCGGCAAATCAAAATTCGTAAAAAAATTTGCACTTACCGAATGATGAACTTTGTATACCCTTAAAATATGTGCGAGCATTGAAACTATAAATAATTTAATTTTAAATTAGTGGTTTGGACAGGTAGTTGGTTTTGATAGTTCTATAATAACTTTTTATTTTTTATTACCCCGAAATCCACAATTTATTTATTGGTTATAAATATATTTTACTAATACTTTTAAAAGTCGGATGTTTTGCACTACCTTAGGGGTATTAAAAACATTTTGGGCGCCGAAAGAGAATGACACAAAGAAGAAAGGATTAACGGCGATCGACTGCCGATGTGTTTTACGTTTGACTCTTGCCCCTTCCCCCTCCATCACCAATGCGTTTCTTGCTGAAAAATCTATAAGTTTGAGTTAGAGTTGTTTTGATTAAAAAATATATTCATTCTGTTGCATTGTTTGTGAAAAATAATAATTGAATTCAGGTAAGTGAATTTTTAGTCAGCCCTCTAAGGTAAGTATGCATATAAATTTTTCTAAAATTAAATTATACTAATACTACTTTATTACAGAAGCAGTTCACAGAGCGATCCAACCTTGAAGCGAAGAAGCTGCAGAGCAAGGCATCGATTGCGTACAATGCAATAGTTAAAAAACATAATAAATAAATAACAGATTTATTTTTATGATTTATAATCTTGTTATTTATTTATTATGACATAAATTATTATTATATATGTATTTATTAGATATTTAATTATTTTGTTTAAAATTAAATATAATTTATTGAATAAAGAGAAAATGAAGTGATAAAAGAAATATAGCGTATTTTGAAGTTTGAATAGGGCAAACAGAGGAGGTGAATTCTCAATTAGACTTATGACTTCTTTGCAAAAGTCACCGATGATTCCTTGGTGACTTTGCAAGAGTCATGTGTGAATCACCGATGCAATGAATTCACCATTGATTCACAGATGATTCCTTCATGCATGACCCTAGACATGCCTATGTTAAATTCACCACTTCTTTTCATAGCAATTCACCGGTGATTCATCGCTACCCATGAGTGATGCATCGGTGAATCATAAGTGAATCATTAGTGAAGCGAACTGCAGGGTCGTACGCGCAAACATGTGCGCATGGAGAACAGCCGTGCGTGGACCAACCTTTCACGTCAAGTGTTAGCTGTACACTGACAATATGTAAGCTCCATAGATACCCTCTAGTAACCGTAGCTAGCGCGGCGCGGCGAATAACTACCCTGTAGTTCTGCTGGGGTCAAGTCACTACTCTGCCTAACGAAATCCATGCATCACTGATCGTTAGTCACGTCGTTAACGGCAGGTAATGCAGCGGGTGATGCAGCGAGTGTGCGGCAGCACGGACAAAATCGGCGTTGCTGTTGTGGCGAGTGCACATTATTTGTTTTGCCTTTTAAATTGCATAAAAATGGGCCACAAAATCGATTTAGGTCTAAAAGTGATTTTAAAAATAAAATAAATGGTTAAAAACACCACAAATAAAAAAAAAAAAAACATTTATTAGTTTGCTACAGGATTCGAACCCACGACCTCGGTATTTCTGGGCAACGGTCTTAACCCCTAAGCCATCATCGCCCGACTACTTTCAGTGCTGCACGCATTTATGTAACATTTCGCTGCGCCTCACGCGTGGGTCGGTAGCCGAATGCGCTAAGATGCTGTCGCTCGCATTTCAAACTACCCAAAGTTGTGAGTTCAAATACCAGATAAGTCAAAATATAAATAAAAAAAAAAATTCGCATAGTGAATTTTTTTCTCATTCAGTTTTGCAGTGACTACTGCAGTAACTCCTTTGCACCAGTCATATCGTTAACTATTGATGGTTAGCCTTATACCACTCGGTGAATTTGGCGGACATGCCCATACAAAATTCGTTAGCAAATTGCATGGCGGGTGGTTAGGTCGGTATCCGGTCCTGATTACGAAGAGTTAGCGGAATCACTAGGTTTGTACCAGTGCAGCCGAACTACAGGTTAACGATTTGGTAACCCCTTACTGACCCTCGCTGGATTACCAGCAATGGGCTGTACTGATTACTTTTGTATGGGCATGTCCTAGCGAGAAGTTAGCGAAAACAGCGCTAGCGAATCGCTACCGATCAGTAGTCAGCGCGTAGCTTTACTTGTAGTCAGTATCGTAGCTAACTCCAGCAGTAACTACTTGTAGTCAGTATCGTATCTAGTACTGCAGTAACTACTTGTTATCTGTAGGTAATTCGCTCAAAAATATAAAAAATAAATTTTATTTAATATTATTTTTATTATCTCTTTTCATTTTTTTTTTTTGTTTACAGAGTTTCTTTTATTTAATCGTTTTCCGTGATCTGTTATGTTTTCCGAAGCTGATTCTGCAACAAAATTTAGAGTATTATCAAATTCAGTATTACCTACAAAATAAAATGCCTTTTCCATCTTACCTTTAATATCATCCATGTTTCGATTACTCGGTCTTTCCTCTGAATTGTATTAATTTAAATAAGATTTATATTTTGTCATTTGAACATAATATGCATAAATACTTACGTCACGAAATTAACTAACTTTTGCCGAAAAAAGTAGATATAGAAAACGCACTGCAAAGAAGACACCCGAAAAAAACGGGACAGCAAATGCATTTTGTTATTGTTTTGTTGTCTTCTTTACCTTGTCGCGCCGCGTTTGCGCCTCACACATTCGGTGCACAAAATATTATAGGGTATCGGGTTTTATAAATCTGCCTTGTAAACCTTTTCTCATTTTCTTTGACACAAATCATAATTTTATAATCTGCTGTTATAAAACGATCGGGGGATAATAATTTTTTTCTTTAAAAAATTAAAATTATATAAATAATAATTATTATAATTAAAAATTATATATATAAACTGCTATTCTTTCAATGTTTTTTCCTTACATTAAATTCTGATATAAATAATAAAGTATTAAAGCAATTTATATATAAATATGTTTACATTGATAATAAAGGGTATTTTACCGTCGATAAACCGAAAAAAACTCGATTTGGCATTCTTTATGTACTCTGACTCGAAGAAAGAAGTTAAAAGCAAATCGCACTTGCTATCTTCGTTTTGCTTTCAAGCATGTCAGCCAGAGCTTACCTAGACTACTGCCGGATAACCTGGACACTAGCAAATAACTAACGCCGAATTCGCTAGTAATTCGCTAGCGAAATTAGGAGGTAGTGCCTTGGGAACTGAAGGGGAGTGACCATTCAACAAAATGTTCTGAGTTAGTAAATAAAAAAAATTCCAAACTTTTAAATGGAATTGCCAAACCTTGTCACACTAAAAATATAAAAAGCAACCCTCGTTACAAACGCATTTGCATTTCTATCATCATTTTGCTCATCGTCTCCCTTTCCCTTGAAACCACCATCTCTAGGCATTGGAATTGGCCAGGTCATCTGCATCTCCATGGTAACCACCTATTACGTGGCCATAATGGGCATAACCTTACGTTATTTGTTCGATTCATTTCGCTCACCGTTAACCTGGACCGAATGTCAGCCGGACTGGCAGTCCTATTGTGTGGCCTCCAGACTGGCTAACACCTCCAAATTGGTCAGCCTCCTGAGCCTGCAGCAGCAGCAGCATCAGCCCGTTGCATCCGCCGAGTTGTATTTCCTGTAAGTGGTTTGATTCCTCCTTTGTTGTGGTTGTTGTGATTTGGTGTTGTGGGGCATGTTTTTGGTGTTTTGTGTGTGTGTGTGAGGTAATCTTATCGCGAAATCAGCGCCAGACTCAAGTTAATGGCCTGCCGGCTAAAAAGTTCAACATTCGCTTTATTGGCGAGCGAGGCTAATTGAATGAGTTCCGAAAAACAAAACCCATTGCCCGTGGCCAATGGCCCATTCATTGCCATCAATTGGTAGAGGTGGAGAACTATCGATGGCACTATCGGGACTCTCGATGGTTGGGCGCTATCGAGTCGCCATCGATAGTATCCATGCACTATCGATAGTTTTAGATAGTATTGTTGCAAGCTTTACATATCACTACTCTTAAAATAAAATACAAATAAATTGCGCTTAAAAAGGTTATTTACCAAATCTAAACTCATGGAGGTTGATAAGTCAAATTAATCTTAGTGTTGCTTTTAAGGCGTCTTGTAGCTTTATCCGCTAATCTCTAAAAAGGTGGTACTACTAATTATGCTTTGCATGTATGAGCCGTTTGTGTAATCGAGTAATTAGCTTAGAATAATCTCTTTCTTTCTATCAAAACCATTTTTTTAACGTATTTAGACCTAAGTTTGCCTTAATTTAGTATTTTTCTAAGCGTTTTCGTGTCACACGTTTTTGGCTGAATATCACGGTCGGTTGGGCGGGAGGTGGGCTGCTTGGGCGAAGCTTGGGCCACTTGACCGTACTGCCTATAGTAAGTCCAAACAATAAAACGAGAAGGCAAAGCTAACTTCGACTGTGCCGAAGTTTTAATACACTTGAAAAAGTTTACTCCAACTGATTTAACAGATAAAATATATATAGGATATAGATATCAGATATTTAAAATTTATAAATCATTGATAATAAGAATTTGCTACCATAAAAACTTTTCTTAGTAAAACACATTTTTCGGACCGATCGGTCCTATGGCAGCTATATGCTATAGCCATCCGATTTTGATAAAATCTTCCAGAATTGTGTTAACGCATATAAAACTAATATATATAACAAGATTGGTGACGCTACGATGGAAAATAAAAAAGTTTTTCCCACTAGAACTAGTTTTTTGACCGGCCGTTTCTATGGCAGCTATATGATATAGTCATCCGATTTTGATCAATTTTTCCACAAGTATATAAAATCATCTAAAACTAATATATATAACTAGATTGGTGACGCTACGATGGAAAATAAAAAAGTTTTTCTCACTAAGACTTATTTTTCGACCGATCGTTCCTATGGCAGCTATAAGATATAGTCATCCGATCCAGCCGGTTCCGACATATTAGTTGCGTGCAGTAAAAAGAAGACTCTGTGCAAAATTTCAGCTCGATAGCTTTAAAACTGAGAGACTAGTTCGCGTAGAAACAGACAGACAGACAGACGGACAGACAGACGGACAGACAGACGGACAGACGGACGGACGGACAAGCGGAAATGAACTCGGCTCGTCATCCTGATCAAGAATATATATAGTTTATGGGGTCGGAAATGAATATTTCTATGCGTTACAAACTTCTGGGCAAAATTAATATACACTTTTCAAGTGTATAAAGATGGCCTCTATGTTGGACCGTAGGTTAAAAAATACGGATTTCAGAATAATTTAAATGAGAGCATCAGATTTTCTTAAAAATGATATGGTATATATATCCAATCGGAACCCACAACCCAATAGTAATGATTAAGTTAAAACCAAAAGTGACGGAAACAATTTTTTTAGTTAATTTTTTAATAAATAATTTACAATTTTGGCGTTTTTAATCATGAGCGTTTAAATAAACATACTATCAAAAACTATCGTGGACTATCGATGGTTTTCAAAAAACTATCGTTGACTGTCGATGGTACCGACTATCGATAGTTCTCCACCTCTATCAATTGGACCCCACAAGGGGGAAATGGGGCTGTTGCAATAGACAGAATCGATTGCAACAGCCAAAGTGTTTGACACGTTGCAAGTTTAGTGCCAGGCCAATTTGGCATCGTTAAATCTTATATGTATGGGGCAGGCCAATTGTACAGATTGAATTACCCAAACATTAAATAATTATGGCATCGAAATCGTTAATTGACATACGAAAACAAACTATTCAACGCAAGAAACTAAAGGCCGTTTTCTCATGTTCCTGTTTTTTTCATTTGATTTTTGAGACAATTTATGTTGTCTGCGTTCAGGCTGCATTTAAAATCCTACCCTAGTGTTTTTAGACACACTTACAGATATTTAAAAAGCCGGCTAAAATTAGGAAACATAACTTTTCTAAAAAGCACCTGATTTTAAAAAACAGGAACATGAGTATTGCTGCTTTAGCATATATTGAAAAAGGGTAGGATCAAGCACTAAAAATTCTTAATTCCAAAAGCAAGCGTTATTATTATTGAAATTGGAAAAACATTCTGTAATCAAGAATTTTTCGAACTTATAGTTAGTCGAAAGATATTAAAAAATAATGATCGTAACTCAAGTATCAAATTTCTAAGAGCAAGTAGGAAATAATCTTATAATGCCAAGTCAAATGCCAAAAAGCGATGCAATGGAAAAGACGATTTAGTTCTTAAAATTCCCAACTACTTCTATTACTATACTTACGAAGTGATGGTGGATTTGTGACCTAATTAATTCCTTTTGTTAAGAACTTTGCAGCCATATTTAAGTACGATACAAAGGCCTCGTTTCAAGAACAACATGAAAACAGCTTAAGAATTTAATGGTCTTAAACCAAGAACATATGGTACTTATTTATGTACTCCAATTTGGTTTCACGACTGTTTTGTGGAAAAATGTTGTTCTTATTTTAAGCACGCAAGTTCTTGTTTTAGGAGTTTATCCGTCTTGACCTAAAGTATAATCAAATTATCTCAAAATAGTTCAAAATGTATTAAATATTTCTCGGAGCGGTGTAGAATCAAGTATTTCGGGATTATAAAAACCGTACTTAATATAAGAACTTTTTACTTGAATCAAGTATTTTGATACTTACTGTACTATAGACACCTTTAGTACTTTATAAAACGTTCCACAATCGCGTAAGATATTATTTTCCAATCGATTCAGTAGATTCCAGCAATGGAAAAGACGAATTCGTGCTTAAAATTCGCAACTGGTTCTATCAATAATTTTTAATGGTGATGGTGGATTTGTGACCTAATTAATTCCTGGTTTAAAGAACTCTGAGGCCATATTTAAGTACGATATGAACGCCTCGTTTCAAGAACAACATGAAAAAGCATTACAATTTAATGGTATTAAACCAAGAACATTTGGTACTTATTTATGTACTCATATTTGGTTTCACGACTATTTTGGGGCACCATGTTTGTTTTTATTTTAAGCATGCAAATTCTTGTTTTAGGAGTTAATCGGGCATGACTTAAAGTATGATAAAATTATCTCAAAATAGTTCAAAATTAGGTAAATTTTTTCCGGAGCGGTATAGAATCAAGTATTTCGGCACTAAAAATTTGTTCTTAATATAAGAACTTTGTACTTGAATCAATTATTTTCGTACTTACCGTACTATTGACTCAATTATAAAGTTGTTGGTTTTTATACTCTGTACCGAAGGTACACAGAGTATATTGGGTTTGTGCAAATGTATGTAACAGCCAGAAGGAAGCATCTCCGACCCCATAAAGTATATATATTCTTGATCAGCATCAACAGCCGAGTCGATATAGCCATGTCCGTCTGTCCGTCTGTCCGTATGAACGAAGAGATCTCAGAGATGGTAAGAGATAGAGGTTTGAAGTGTATGGAACATATATTTCTTATACTTGCAGGCAGATCATGTTTAGTTTTGATTTTTGCCACGCCCCCTGCCTCCCCCGCAAATTGAAAAAAACTTAATATCTTCCCCAATTTTGGAGTTAGGTTGTTCGAACCTTCTAGACATATATTCTACTCATAATTTCTTATCATGCCCCCATACATCGTTTTCCGATCAGATAAACAATAGTGGCGCAATATGTAAAGAAAATTTAATGCAACGACACCAACGCAGCCACTTAAGAGAAAGAGAGAGCGAGAGGGCAATAACTTACTGGTAATGCAATTGAGATGGCCTGGGGTCAGAAATCACTGCGACTAATATAAATATGTTTATGTTAATAGGAAAATATATACAAATTTTATAATTTTACGAGTTATGTACTAGGGTAATTTACTCATAATTACTTATCGAGCCCGTACATCGTTTTTCAACCAGATGAACGATAGTCGAAAGAGTTGCCACCCCCAGATTTTAAAAACCCTCACACTTTAAAGTTATCAGTTACATACAAACAGGTACAGAGTATATTACAGTCAGGCTTAACCGACTTTCTTACTTGTTTTTTTTTATAAAATTTTCAGCACGTAAATATTTTATTTTGCAATCAATTCAGTAAATTGAATGCTTTGCCATTTTGCTAATTGTTAAAAACCACAAAGTAGTATAAGAAAATTTCAAACTAATTACAAATTTTCAGATGCATAAAATATATGGCCCCACAAATTCTAACTAACTACAAAAATTTAAAAATTGTATAAAGTTCTTGGTTTCTGAAAAACTTCAAAGCAGTGTAAGAACATTTTAGTCTGATTACAAATTTTAGCATACACAGTATATATGGGGTTTAAGTCCCCACTAATTCTAACCAACTACAAAAATGTTTAAAATATATTGCTTTATAATCTCTATACTCTTACCCCTATTCCCTCTATCTCACTCTCTCTCTCTCTACTAAAATCCATTTCATCCTTCATCTTACGCATGCTCATATGAATCATTCGATTTGTACGAAACAAACAAAAAAACTCCACTTTTTCCTTTCCCACTCTCTTGCTTATCCCACATTATGGCTGTTGGCGCCGGTCAGGCATTCCAGGTGTTTATGCTCAGCACTTACTACGCCCTGGTAGCCATAATTGGTCGTTGTTTTGTTGATTCGTTTCGCAATCCATTGCCCTGGGCCATGCCGCGGAATGGGGGAGCCAATCTGTTTAAACTCAGCGGCCAGCGATATAAAGCAGCTAAATTTTACATCTAACAAAAGATCTCCAGCTCGATGTGTATTTTGTGTTAAGATATAAAAGGATTGCAGGTTGAAGACGCTTTAATAAGTAAACAAAGTAATGAAATTTACTCACTTAATTACTCAGTTGCTCATTTTTGTTCAGTTGTGAACTCACTCTCATGTTCTGTTTATTCTTTATTATTGTACAATTTTTCTAGGGTATATTCGCTTAGTCCAGAGCTTTGATAAGTAACAAGATAATTACATTCTGTTACAGACTACTTCAGCAGAATATGACTTATGATAAATGAATTCGCTTTTTATATCATGATGTAAGCAAAATACTTTGTTTTTCGTGAACGCAGTAACGGCAACTTTCGAGCGAGTTACCAGAGCGAGCTGAAAATGTCGGAAATGTTGCTAATGAATACAAAGATGGATTTTTATTGGCAGATTAATTGTAAAAAAGATTCAAGTTAAAAAGATAATAACTTGAAGGCCGGGCAACCTGTTCTGCTCTCTCTAAAGTTAGCACCAAGTCATAAGCTAAAGCTTACCTAGGAAAACGAAATAAGCGGGCTACCCAAGTCCCAAACAAATCTTCGGAATCGGTACGGGATTAACTGCTGACTGGCGTAGTGCTCTGTCGCAATGCAGTTTCGGTTGCTACCCCCTTGCCCCATGCTAAAAGTGCACGTAAATTTTCGCGTGCATTACTTCTCGTGTTTTTAGCCCGATATTTATCGAATTTTGTAATGCCTTAAGGGGTCATCAAATGGCGGTTTATTTAAATCAAATCAGAGTCAGATGGTAAACACGATGGTGGACACGAATGAAACAATAAAGTGCAGCGTCAGTAACGAAGCTCGAACGTCTCGCTCGCGATGGACGCTTTTACGCATGTTCCTAGCCAACTTTAAATAGGCTTAAATGGTTCGAAATCAGCATTACCCTGAAAAAAAATCTGGTCAAGATAGCTTCAAAACTGAGGGAGGAGATAGCATAGAAACAGACGGACGGACAGACGGACAGACGGCCATAGCCATGGCCATATAGCTCGGAGTGGTATTTTGTGTAAGTGCTAAGCATAAGGTATGATTTAAGGTTGGTGGTGGTTGAAGATGCTTTAATAAGTAAACAAAGTAATGAAATTTACTCACTTAATTACTCAGTTGTTCACTTTTGTTCAGTTGGGTAGAACTCACTCTCATGTTCTTTTTATTCATTGCTGAGTTGGTACAATTTAGGGTATATTCGCTTAGGCTGAACTTTGATAAGTAAAATATATCATAAATGCGGGATTTAAATTATTTGCCATATCATGATGTTAGCAAATACGTTGCCGTGAAAACGTGGCAACACCTTGTAAGAACTGAGCGAGTTACCAGTGCGAGCAGAAAATGTCGGAAATGTTAATGAATACAAAGTTGCATTTTATTGCCAGATTAACTGTAAAAAATGTTATTCAATGTAAAAGATAATAACTTAAAGGAAAGTTGTTCTACCCACAAGTTAGCACCCGTCATAAGCGCCCACCTATGAAATGAAATAAGCGGATAAACCCCAAGTCCCAAACAAATCTTTCGGGATCGGGACGGGATTGAATTTAAAAATTTGTATTCGGGTTCAGGACAGGTCGGAATAGACCAGAGTCGGGATCGGGACTGGCCGGAATCTCTAGTCGCAATGTAGTTTCGGTTGCTACCCTCCCGTCGCCCCGATAAAAGTGCATGAACAATTTTTTCAAGCATAACTACCGAGTTTTTAGCCCGATATTTGTCGAATAAATGGTAAGTCCAACTGGACGAATGACACAATAAAGTGCAGCGTTAGTCGCAAACGAAGCTCGAATGTCTCGCTCCTGGATGAACGCTTTTACGTTACGTTCCTTGGTTCCTAGCTAACTTAAATAGGTTTAAATGGTTCCGAAATGCGCATTATCCTGAGAAATGTCTTACATCGGAAATATTCATCTATCTCCATGAATTGACCCCACATAACAAAATTTCTAGATTATTACTTCAAAAATTTCTGAAATATGGCTTTTAGTACTACTGAGCCGGTTCAGTGGGTTCAGAAACGGTCTTAGACCAGTGTAATATCTGTTCCAGCATACCTAACCAACAAACGAAATATTTAGTACATAGCTTAAATAATTTCGAGTTACCACTTTTGAACCAGATTAAACCGCTTTCAAATTGGTTCACTGACTTATGTCAAAGCCTATGGCTCTACTGATCGATACGAACATCATGTGAAACTTTAGTGGTTTAGACGCCTATAAGGCACAAGCATACATACTTTCACTTTTATGTATATGTATAGATGATAAGGACAACTTTAAAAAGTTAAAAGAGTTACAAAATTAATTTAAAAACAAAAAAACTGAAAATTATATATTCACAATTTCAAATCGATTAAAAATGTCAAAACCTCCACCCTAATTTCTACAATTTTTTTAATGATAATATTTTGAGAATTTATTACCTTCATATAAGATAACAATTCAATTTGAAGAAGATGGGTTCATTCTAAATTTCGTGGGCAAATTTTTAATTTTGAACCATATTTGTTCTACGGGTGCCCTCTGCATCGATGGATATTTCTTTTCTTACAGATTAAAAATGTTTTTAAATTTATATACTCTGTACCGAAGGTACACAGAGTATATTGGGTTTGTGCAAATGTATGTAACAGCCAGAAGGAAGCATCTCCGACCCTAAAAAGTATATATATATATAGCATCAACAGCCAGGAGTCGACAGCCATGTCCGTCTGTCTGTCCGTCTGTCTGTACGTCTGTCCGTATGAACGAAGAGATCTCAGAGATGGTAAGATATAGAGGCTTGAGGTGTATGGAACATATATATTTCTTATACTGCAGGCAGATCAACCTTAGCTCATTTTTGCCACGACCCTGCCTCCCCCGCAAATTAAAAAAACTTAATATCTTCCAAATTTTGGAGTTAGGTTGTTCGAACCCCTTCTCAGACATATATTCTACTCATCATTTTTTTATCAAGCCCACACACGTTTTCCGATCAAATGATCAATAGTGGCGCTATATGTAAAAAAAAATTTAATGCAACAACAACAACACCAACACCTCAGCGATTGGTAGAACTTACGAGAAAGAGAGAGCGAGAGCAATAGCTTACTGGTAATTTCCAATTGGAATTGGCTTGACAGCATTAGCTAACTGGCTTGCGCCGCTTGCAGCTCTCGTCCCTTCTTTTCCAATAGATATTTGTGTAAGGGGAGTGCAAAGACCAAGTATGAGGAGCGATGCAATTGAGATGGCTCAGAAACAGAAATCACGTTATTCTGCGACTAATAGATACGTTTATGTTAATAGGAAATTATATACAAATTTTATAATTTTACGAGTTATTTACTAGGTTATTCTACTTATCATTACTTATCAAGTCCCCATACATCGTTTTTCAACCAGATGGAACGAAAGTCGAGAGTT
Organism: Lordiphosa mommai; assembly: GCA_018904225.1. Classification (NCBI taxonomy): domain Eukaryota; kingdom Metazoa; phylum Arthropoda; class Insecta; order Diptera; family Drosophilidae; genus Lordiphosa; species Lordiphosa mommai. The sequence goes on from JAEIFT010000602.1 coordinate 49,218, forward strand.
GCTACCCTAGATTTTGAAAAACCCTCACACTTTAAAGTTATCAGTGACATACAAACAGGTACAGAGATACGCAAAGTCGGGCTTGACCGACTTTCTTTACTTGTTTACCCTTGCAGAGGGTATATTAAAATTGTCACGATGTTTGTAATAATATGAAGGAAAGGGATTACCCTTTTTACCTACGAGTAACGGGTATAAACGCGTTAGAAGATAGAACGGAATAATGGATAAACGGGGCTTCCGAATATAGCTGCCCGTGTATCGAAGTTGAGCGATCTTTTATAATTGTTCTTCATAGCTTGAGTTGACAGCGTTCATATGCATGTGTGTATATGTAAGGGTGCATGCGCTCAGCGACGGCGTCAGCCGGTATGATGAGTGGGCACTTTTGGTAGAGACCAAATGGATACTCATATTTCTTGGGAACAACGACTTTGAAGTGCGCATATTTGTATGTTCATGTATGCAACTATGTGTTACATATAGAGCGCTTATATATAATATAGTAATTATTGATAACACAGCATATGCACGCTACACCTCCCCATTTAGAAAGAATAACGTAGTGTTAATGAAGTTATTCTAGATATATATTTGAATTAAATTTAATTAGTATTTTAGGGATTTTTTTTTGTTTGATGAGAGGGATAGATGTAATGGTAATAACTGAGCAAATTTTTACGTATTTATCTATTAAATGCTTATGAATTTTTATACACTTGAAAAGTGTATATTAATTTTGCCCAGAAGTTTGTAACGCATAGAAATATTCATTTCCGACCACATAAACTATATATTCTTGATCAGGACGACGAGCTGAGTTCATTTCCGTCTGTCCGTCCGACCGTCTGTCCGTTATCTTTTTTTACGCGAACTAGTCTCTCAGTTTTAAAACTATCGGCTGAAATTTTGCACAGAGTCTTCTTTTACTGCACGCAACTAATATGTCGGAACCGGCCGGATCGGATGACTAGATCATATAGCTGCCATAGAACGATCGGTCTAAGAACTAGTTCTAGTTAGAAACACTTTGTTGTTTCATCGTAGCAGCAAATCTGGTGTATGTTAGTTTTATATGCTTCCACATAATTGTGATAAAATTTATCAAAATCAGATGACTATATCATATAGCTGCCATATAAAGGGTCGGTCAAAAAACTAGTTCTAGTGGGAAAAACATTTTTTTTTTCATCGTAGCGTCACCAATCGTAGTATATATTAGTTGTATATGCTTCCACACAATTGCCATAGGAACGATCGGTCGGAAAATAAGTTTTAGTGAGAAAAACATTTTTTTTGTTTTCCATCGTAGCTTCACTAATCTTGGTATATGATAGTTTTATATGATTTCACATAATTCTGAAAAATGTATCAAAAATCGGATCACTATAGCATATAGCTGCCATAGAAACGGTCGGTCAAAAAACAAGTTCTAGTGAGAAAAACTTTTTTGTTTTCCATCGTATCGTCACTAAATATCGATCATTATACAGGTGTACTTAACTCTTTCGCATCCAACTCTACAGAGGAAAGTCGAGAAAGAGCATCGGGTACCACGTTTAAGCAACCTTTTCTATGCTCGATGGAGAAATTAAAGCCCATCTTGCCAAGCGACCGTTCAAATCTGATTGACGCATCAACCACCGAAGGCTGGCATGATCAGTTATCACTTTAAACTCCTCCGAAATATTCTCGAAATTTCTATGTTGAGAACAGCAGCTAACATTTTAGCTCCGTTACGCTATAATTCTGCTGCGTTTGGGTTAATTTACGCGAGAAATAGGCAATTGGACGTTCCATACCTTCATCATCTAGCTGAGCTAAAACAGCTCCTACACCGGTTTTTGATGCATCGCACTGTATTATAAAAGGCTTTTCAAAATTTGGGGTTACCTACAAAGGTGCGGAGGTAAGTTTATTCTTAATCTCGTCGAATGCACGCTGTGCTTCATCTGTCCATTTAAAATTCGATGCCTTTTTTGTTAGATCTGTGAGTGGTTTACTCAACTCGGCATAATTCTCCTCAAATCTACGATACCATCCTGCACAGCCGAGAAATTTTCGCAATTCCTTTACGGATCGAGGTGGCAATATATTTTTAAAAGCTGAAATCTTTTCCATGTCTGGCTTGATACATCCATTTCCAATCACATATCCGAGATATCTGACTTCAGGGACACACCAACGACATTTGTCAACATTAAGGGTTAACCCTGCTTGTTTCAGCTATATGCTATAGTCAGCCGATTTTGATACATTTTTTCGAAACTATGTGGAAGCATATAAAACTAACATATACCAAGATTAGTGACGCTACGATGGAAAACAAAAAAGTTTTTATACCCGTTACTCGTAGAGTAAAAAGGGTATACTAAGTTCGTGCAAATGTATGTAACAGGCAGAAGGAAGCATTTCCGACCCCATAAAGTATATATATTCTTGATCAGCATCAATAGCCGAGTCGATATAGACATGTCCGTCTGTCCGTCCGTCCGTCCGTCTGTCTGTATGAACACCTAGATCTCAGGGACTATAAAAGCTAGAGCTACCATTTTTTCAGTGTAGGCTTGTATTGTCTGCACGCAGATCAAGTTTGTTTGAAATTTTTGCGACGCCCCTCCCGCCCCCGCAATATGAAAAAAACCTCATATCTCCCACAATTTTGAATATAGATTGTTCGGATCTTCACGAACTAGTCTATCAGTTTTAAAGCTATCGAGCTGAAATTTTGCACAGAGTCTTCTTTTACTGCACGCAACCAATATGTCGGAACCGGCGATCGGATGACTATAAAACATAGAGCTGCTAGAACGATCGGTCTAAGAACAAGTTCTAGTTAGAAAAACTTTTTGTTTTCCATCGTAGCGTCCCAATCTTGGTATATGTTAGTTTTTATGCTTTCACATAATTCGGAAAATTTTATCAAAATCGACTCACTGTACCATATAGCTGCCATAGAAGGCAAGTCTAAAAACTTTTTGATTTCCATTCGCGTCTCCAATCTTGGTATATTTTGTTTTATACGTTTCCACATAATTCTGGAAAAATTTATCACTATCGCTAATCTGCCATATAAACGGTCGTTCAAAAAACACTTTTAGTGAGAAAACATTTTGTTTTCCATCGTAGTCCTCCTAATCTGGTATATATTAGTATTATATGCGTTCACATCAATTCTGGAAGAATTTATCAAAATCAGATGACTATAGCATAGAGTTGCCATAGGACCGATCGGTCGGAAAATGGTTTTACAAGAAAAATTTTTTTATGGTCCCACATTTTTGTTATCAATGATTTAAAATTTTAAATATCTGATATCCATATATCATATATTTTACATACATCAGTTGAAGTAAAGTTTTTCAAGTGTATTAAAACTTCGGCACAGTCGAAGTTAGCTTTGCCTAACTATCATATTCCTAATCGAATGAACGATAGAAGAGTTGCCACGCACGCAATTGGAAACAATATCCCCCCCAAATTAGAAAAAAATAGATAGGCCTCTTATACTTCCATACATTTTAAACCATCATACCTATCGATCCGCCAATACAACACATTTTCGATCAGATGAACGATAGTCAAGCCGACGCCATCTCTATTGGCAAAATACCAGTATCTCCCACAATTTTTAACAAGTAAGAAAGTCGGTCAAGCCTTACCGTAATATACTCTGTACCTGTTTGTATGTAACTGATAACTTTAAAGTGTGAGGTTTTTTCAAAATCTGGGGTGGTAACTTTTCGACTATCGTTCATCTGGTTGAAAACAATGTACGGGGCTCGATAAGTAATGATGGGTAGAATTACCCTAGTACTTAACCTCGTAAAATTATAAAATTTGTATATAATTTCCTATTAACATAAAAATATCTATATTAGTCACGCGGAATCTCGCGATTTCTGACTGCAGGCTATCTCAATTGCATCGTTCCTCCCATACTCGGTATTTGCCTACTTACACAAATATCTATAGGAAAGAAGGGAGGGGGCAACTGAAAACGGCGCAGTCCAGTAAGCTATTGCCCTCTCGTCTCTCTTCTCGTAAGTGGCTGCGGGTGTGTTGTTGTCGTTGCATTAAATTTTCTTTTTACACATAGCGCCACTATTGTCTATCTGATCGGAAAACGATGTAATGGGGGCTTGATAAGAAATGATGAGTAGAATATATGTCTAAAAGGTTCGAACAACCTAACTCCAAAATTGTGGAAGATATTCAGTTTTTTTTTAATTTGCGGGGAGGCAGGGGCGTGGCAAAAATCAAAACCAAACTTGATCTGCCTGCAAGTAGAAGAAATATATGTTCCATACACTTCAAACTCTATCTCTTACCATCTCTGAGATCTCTTCGTTCTACGGACGACCGAGGACAGACGGACACGACGGACAGACGGACATGGCTATATCGACTCGGCTGTTGATGCTGATCAAGAATATATATACTTTATGGGGTCGGAGACGCTTTCCTTCTGGCTGTTACATACATTTGCATTAAACCCAATATACAGCCTTCCAGACATATATTTTAATTATCATTACTAATCGACCTCCTACATCTTTTCCCCGATCAGATGAGCTATAGTTGCCCCCACCCCCAATTCTGGAAAAAAACTCATATCTTCCACAATTTGGGCATGTTAAATTCTAATAAAAATATTCTTAAATAAACCTTTTTACCCTGAGTATATCGAAGTCGAGCAGGGTCGACTTCAACTTACGCTCTCGTTTTCATTAGAACTAGTTTTTGGACCGATCGTTCCTATGGCAGCTATATGATATAGTCATCCGATCCGGCCGATTCCAAAAAATGTGCAGCGTATTTGTATTTAAAGACTTTTTGCAAAGTTTGGTCAAGATAGCTTCAAAACCGAGGGAGGAGATAGCATCAAACAGACGGACAGACGGACGGAGGACAAACGGACAAAACGGAAATGAACTCGAGCTCGTCGCTGATCAATAATATATATATCTTTATGTGGTCGGAAATGCTTCCTTCTATGTGTCATAAACATCGTGAAATTTTAATATACCTCCGCAAGGGTAAACAAAAAGAAAGTCGGTCAAGCCCGACTCCGTAATATACTCTGTACCTGTTTGTATGTCACTGATAACTTTAAAGTGTGAGGGTTTTTCAAAATCTGGGGGTGGCAACTCTTTCGACTTTCGTTCATCTGGTTGAAAAACGATGTATGGGGACTTGATAAGTAATGATAAGTAGAATAACCCTAGTAAATAACTCAAAATTATAAAATTTGTATATAATCTCATTAACATAAACGTATCTATATTAGTCACGCGGGAATAACGCGTGATTTCTGACCGCAGGCCATCTCAATTGCATCGTCTCCCTCATACTTGGTCTTTGCCTCCTTACACAAATATCTATTGGAAAGAAGGGACGGGGGAAACTGCAAGCGGCGCAAGCCAGTTAGCTAATGCTGTCAAGCCAATTCCAATTGGGAAATTACCAGTAAGCTATTGCCCTCTCGCTCTCTCTTTCTCGTAAGTTCTACCAATCGCTGAGGTGTTGGTGTTGTTGTTGTTGCATTAAATTTTCTTTTACATATAGCGCCACTATTGATCATTTGATCGGAAAACGATGTATGGGGCTTGATAAAAATGATGAGTAGAATATATGTCTAGAAGGTTCGAACAACCTAACTCCAAAATTTTGGAAGATATTAAGTTTTTTCAATTTGCGGGGGAGGCAGGGGTCGTGGCAAAAATCAAAACTAAAGTTGATCTGCCTGCAAGTATAAGAAATATATGTTCCATACACCTCAAACCTCTATATCTTACCATCTCTGAGATCTCTTCGTTCATACGGACAGACGTACAGACAGACGGACAGACAGACGGACATGGCTATATCGACTCGGCTGTTGATGCTGATCAAGAATATATATATACTTTTTAGGGTCGGAGATGCTTCCTTCTGGCTGTTACATACATTTGCACAAACCCAATATACTCTGTGTACCTTCGGTACAGAGTATATAAATTTAAAAACATTTTAATCTGTAAGAAAATATCCATCGATGCAGAGAGGCACCCGTAGAACAAATATGGTTGCAAAAATTAAAAATTGCATTTGTGCCCACGAAATTTAGAATGAACCCATCTTCTTCAAATTGAATTGTTATCTTATATGAAGGTAATAAATTCTCAAAATATTAACTCATTAAAAAAAATTGTAGAAATTAGAGGGGTGGAAGTTTTGACATTTTAATCGATTTGAAATTGTGAATATGTAATTTTTCAGTTTTTTTTGTTTTAAATTAATTTTTGCTTAACTCTTTACCTTTTAAAGTTGTCCTTATCATCTATACATATACATAAAAGTGAAAGTATGTATGCTTGTGCCTTATAGGCGTCTAAACCACTAAAGTTTCACATGATGTTCGTATCGATCAGTAAAGAGCCATAGGCTTTGACATAAGTCAGTGAACCAATTTGAAAGCGGTTTAATCTGGTTCAAAAGTGGTAACTCAGAAATTATTTAAGCTATGTACTAAATATTCGTTTTGTTGGTTAGGTATATGGAGACAGATATTACACTGGTCTAAGACCGTTTCTGAACCCACTGAACCGGCTCAGTAGTGCTAAAAAGCCTTATTTCAGAAATTTTTGAAGTAATAATCTAGAAATTTTGTATGTAGGTCAGTTATATGGAGATAGATAGACCATTTCCGATGTCAGACATTTTCTCAGGATAATGCTGATTTCGAACCATTTTAAACCTATTTAAAGTTAGCTAGGAACGTAAAAGGAACGTAACGTAAAAGCGTTCATCCAGGAGCGAGACATTCGAGCTTCGTTGCGACGCTGCACTTTATTGTGTCATTCGTGTCCAGTTGGACTTTACCATTTTATTCGACAAATATCGGGCTAAAAACTCGGTAGTTATGCACGAAAAAATTGTTCATGCACTTTTATCAGGCGACGGGAGGTAGCAACCGAAACTGCATTGCGACTAGAGATTCCGGCCAGTCCTGATCCCGACTCTAGTCTATTCCGACCTGTCCTGAACCCGAATACAAATTTTAAATTCAATCCCGTCCCGATCCCGAAGATTTATTTGGGACTTGGGGTTATCCCGCTTATTTCATTTTCATAGGTAAGCTTTAGCTTATGACTTGGTGCTAACTTAGAGGGTAGAACAACTTTCCTTTAAGTTATTATCTTTTTACATTGAATATTTTTTACAGTTAATCTGGCAACAAAAATGCAACTTTGTATTCATTAGCAACATTTCCGACATTTTCTGCTCGCACTGGTAACTCGCTCGAAAGTTCTTACAAGGTGTTGCCACGTTTTCACGAAAGCAACGTATTTTGCTAACATCATGATATGAAAGCGAAATAATTTAAATCCCGCATTTATGATATATATTTACTTATCAAAGTTCTGGCCTAAGCGAATATACCCTAGAAATTGTACAACTCAGCAATGAATAAAAAGAACATGAGAGTGAGTTCACAACTGAACAAAAGTGAGCAACTGAGTAATTAAGTGAGTAAATTTCATTACTTTGTTTACTTATTAAAGCATCTTCAACCACCACCAACCTTAAATCATACCCATATGCTTAGCACTTACACAAAATACCACTCCGGAGCTATATGGCCATGGCTATGGCCGTCTGTCCGTCTGTCCGTCCGTCTGTTTCTATGCTATCTCCTCCCTCAGTTTTGAAGCTATCTTGACCAGATTTTTTCTCAGGGTAATGCTGATTTCGAACCATTTTAAACCTATTTAAAGTTAGCTAGAACGTAACGCAAAGCGTCCATCGAGGAGCGAGACGTTCGAGCTTCGTTGTGACGCTGCACTTTATTGTTTCATTCGTGTCCACCATCGTGTTTACCATCTGACTCTGATTTGATTTAAATAAACCGCCATTTGTGATGACCCCTTAAGGCATTACAAAATTCGATAAATATCGGGCTAAAAACACGGGAAGTAATGCACGAAAAATTTTGGCATGCACTTTTATCAGGGCGAGGGGAGGTAGCAACCGAAACTGCATTGCGACAAGAGCTTCCGGCCAGTCCGTAAATTCAATCCCGTACCGATTCCGAAGATTTATTTGGGACTTGGGGTAACCCCGCTTATTTGTTTTCATAGGTAAGCTTTAGCTTATGACTTGGTGCTAACTTAGAGGGCAGAACAGGTTGCCTTCAAGTTATTATCTTTTAACTTGAATCTTTTTACAATTAATCTGGCAATAAAATCCATCTTTGTATTCATTAGCAAACATTTCCGACATTTTCGGCTCGCTCTGGTAACTCGCTCGAAAGTTGCCCAAGGTGTTGCCACGTTCACGAAAACAAAGTATTTTGCTTACATCATGATATAAAAGCGAATTCATTTATCATAAAGTCGCCTTCTGCTGAAGTAGTCTGTAAAAGCAAGATATGATATATATTTACTTATCAAAGCTCTGGACTAAGCGAATATACCCTAGAAATTGTACAACTCAGCAAAGAATAAACAGAACATGAGAGTGAGTTCACAACTGAACAAAAATGAGCAACTGAGTAATTAAGTGAGTAAATTTCATTACTTTGTTTACTTATTAAAGCATCTTCAACCACCACCAACCTTAAATCATACCCATATGCTTAGCACTTACACAAAATACCACCTGAGCTGGAGATCACACGTTTGTTAGATGTAAAATTTAGCTGCTCATATCGCTGGCCGCTGAGTTTAAACAGCTTGGCTCCCCATTCCGCACGGCATGTGGCCCAGGGCAATGGATTGCGAAACGAATCAACAAAACAACGACCAATTATGGCTACCAGGGCGGCGTAGTAAGTGCTGAGCATAAACACCTGGAATGCCTGACCGGCGCCAACACCATAATGTGGGATAAGCAAGAGAGGGAAAGGAAAAAGTGGAGTTTTTTTTTGTTTGTTTTAGCACAAATCGAATGATGCGGTTGAGCATGCAGTAAGATGAAGGATGAAATGGATTTTAAAAGAGAGAGAGAGAGTGAGATAGAGGGGAATAGGGGTAAGAGTATAGAGATTATAGCAATATATTTTAAACATTTTTGTAGTTGGTTAGAATTAGTGGGGACTTAAACCCATATACTAATGTATGCTAAAAATTTGTAATCAGACTAAAATGTTCTTACACTGCTTTGAAGTTTTTCAGAAACCAAGAACTTTATACAATTTTTAAATTTTTGTAGTTGGTTAGAATTTGTGGGGGCCATATATTTATGTACTCTGAAAATTTGTAATCAGTTTGAAATTTTCTTTCACTACTTTGTGGTTTTTAACAATTAGCAAAATGGCAAAGCATTCAATTTACTGAATTGATTGGAAAATAATATCTTACGTGCTGAAAATTTTATAAAAAAACAAGTAAGAAAGTCGGTCAAGCCCGACTGTAATATACTCTGTACCTGTTTGTATGTAACTGATAACTTTAAAGTGTGAGGGTTTTTAAAAATCTGGGGGTGGCAACTCTTTCGACTATCGTTCATCTGGTTGAAAAACGATGTACGGGCTCGATAAGTAATTATGAGTAGAATTACCCTAGTACATAACTCGTAAAATTATAAAATTTGTATATATTTTCCTATTAACATAAACATATTTATATTTCACACGGGAATCACGCGTGATTTCTGACCGCAGGCCATTCCATTGCATTACCAGTAAGCTTTTGCCCTCTCGCTCTCTTTCTCTTTATGGCTGCGGTGTTGTTGGTGTCGTTGCATTAAATTTTCTTACATATTGCGCCACTATTGTTTATCTGATCGGAAAACGATATATGGGGGAATGATAAGAAATTATGAGTAGAATATATGTCTAGAAGGTTCGAACAACCTAACCCAAAATTGGGGAAGATATTAAGTTTTTTTCAATTTGCGGGGGAGGCAGGGGGTGGCAAAATCAAAAACTAAACATGATCTGCCTGCAAGTATAAGAAATATATGTTCCATACACTCAAACCTCTATCTCTTACCATCTCGAGATCTCTTCGTTCATACGGACAGACGGACAGACGGACATGGCTATATCGACTCGGCTGTTGATGCTGATCAAGATATATATACTTTATGGGGTCGGAGATGCTCTTCTAGCTGTTACATTACATTTGCACAAACCCAATATACTCTGTGTACCTTCGGTACAGAGCATAAAACCAACAACTTTATAATTGAGTCAATAGTACGGTAAGTACGAAAATAATTGATTCAAGTAAAGTTCTTATATTAAGAACAAATTTTAGTGCCGAAATACTTGATCCTATACCGCTCTGGAAAAATATACCTAATTTGAACTATTTTGAGATAATTTTATCATACTTTAAGTCATGCCTGATTAACTCCTAAAACAAGAATTTGCATGCTTAAAATAAAAACAAACATGGTGCCCCAAAATAGTCGTGAAACCAAATATGAGTACATAAATAAGTACCAAATGTTCTTGGTTTAATACTCATTAAATTGTAATGCTTTTTCATGTTGTTCTTGAAACGAGGCGTTCATATCGTACTTAAATATGGCCCAGAGTTCTTTAAACCAGGAATTAATTAGGGTCACAAATCCACCATCACCATTAAAAATTATTGATAGAACCAGTTGCGAATTTTAAGACGAATTCGTCTTTTCCATTGCTGGAATCTACTGAATCGATTGGAAAATAATATCTTACGCGATTGTGGGAACGTTTTATAAAGTACTAAAGGTGTCTATAGTACAGTAAGTATCAAAATACTTGATTCAAGCAAAAGTCCTTATATTAAGTACGGTCTTTATAACCCCCAAATACTTGATTTTACACCGCCCGGAGAAATATTTAATACATTTTGAACTATTTTGAGATAATTTGATTATACTTTTAGTCAAGACCGATAAACTCCTAAAACAAGAACTTATGCGCTTAAAATAAGAAACAATTTTCCACAAAAACAGTCGTGAAAAACAAATTAGAACCATGTCTTTGGTTTAAGACTTAATTTTATCTTTTGAAACGAGGCCTTCGTATCGTACTTAAATATGCAAAAGTTCTAAACAAAAGGAATTAATTTAACAAACCACCCATCACATATAATAATAGAAGAGTAGTTGGGAATTTTAAGAATTTAATCGCCTCTTCCATTGACTCGCTTTTTGGCATTTCTTGGCATTATAAGATTATTTCCTAATTGCTCTAGAAATTTGTAATTTGAGTTACGATCACTATTTTTAATATCTTTCGACTAACTATAAGTTCGAAAAATTTGATCACAGAATGTTTTTCCACCTTCAACAATAATAACGCTTGCTTTTGGAATTCAAGAATTTTTAGTGCTTGATCCTCACTTTTTCAATATATGCTAAAGCAGCAATACCATGTTCCTGTTTTTAAAAATCAGGTGCTTCTAGAAAAGTTATGTTTCCTAATCTCAGCCGGCTTTTAATATCTAATGTGTCTAAAAAACACTAGGGTAGGATTTTAAATGCAGTCCGCACGCAGACAATATAATTGTCTCAAAAATCAAATGAAACAAAACAGGAAACATGAGAAAACGCACCTTAAAGTTCTTACATTGAACAGTTAGTTTTCAAAGCACACCAACGACTTCGACATAATTATTTAATGTTTGGGTAATTCAATCTGTACAATTAGCCTGCTCCACATATAAGATTTAACGATGCCAAATTGGCCTGACACTAAATCCTGGGCAACGGTCAAACACTTTGGCTGTTGCAATCGATTCTATCTATTGCAACAGCCCCATTCCCCCTTGTGGGGTCCAATTGATAGAGGTGGAGAACTATCGAGGTCGGCACCAATGACAGTCAACGATAGTTTTTTAGAAAACCATCGATAGTCCACGATAGTTTTTGATAGTATGTTTATTTAAACGCTCACGATTAAAACGCCAAAATTAAATTATTTATTAAAAAATTGAACTAAAAAATTGTTTCCGTCACTTTTGGTTTTAACTTAATCATTACTATTGGGTTGTGGGTCCCGATTGAGATATATATACCATATCATTTTTAAGAAAAATCTGATGCTCTCATTTAAATTATTCTGAAACGTATTTTTTAACCTTACGGTCCAACATAGAGGGCTATCTTTATACACTTGAAAAGTGTATATATTAATTTTGCCCAGAAGTTTGTAACGCATAGAAATATTCATTTCCGACCCCATAAAACTATATATATTCTTTGATCAGGATGACGAGCCGAGTTCATTTCCGCTTGTCCGTCCGTCCGTCTGTCCGTCTGTCTGTCCGTCTGTCTGTCCGTCTGTCTGTCTGTCTGTTTCTACGCGAACTAGTCTCTCAGTTTTAAAGCTATCGAGCTGAAATTTGCACAGAGTCTTCTTTTACTGCACGCAACCAATATGTCGGAACCGGCTGGATCGGGATGACTATATCTTATAGCTGCCATAGGAACGATCGGTCGAAAAATAAGTCTTAGCGAGAAAACTTTTTTATTTTCCATCGTAGCGTCACCAATCTAGTTATATATATTAGTTTTAGATGATTTTATATACTTGTGGAAAAATTGGATCAAAATCGGAAGACTATATCATATAGCTGCTACAGAAACGCGCCGGTCAAAACTAGCTCTAGTGGGAAAAACTTTTTTATTTTCCACCGTAGCGTCACCAATCTTGTTATATTAGTTTTATATGCGTTAACACAATTCTAAAGATTTATCAAAATCGATGACTATATAGCATAAAGCGAGAGAGGAACGATCGAGTCGAAAAATGTGTTTTACTAAGAAAAGTTTTTTTATGGTAGCAAATTCTTATTATCAATGATTTATAAATTTTAAATATCTGATATCTATATCCTATATATATTTTATCTGTTAAACCAGCTGAGTAAACTTTTTCAAGTGTATTAAACTTCGGCACAGTCGAAGTTAGCTTTGCCTTCCTCGTTTTATTGTTTGACCTTACTATGGCAGTACCGGTCAGTGGCCCAAGCTTCGCCCAACAGCCCACCTCCGCCCAACCGACCGTGATATTCAGCCAAAAACGTGTGACACGAAAACGCTTAGAAAAATACTAAATTAAGGCAAACTTAGGTCTAAATACGTTAAAAAAATGGTTTTGATAGAAAGAAAGAGATTATTCTAAGCTAATTACTTGATTACACAAACGGCTCACATGCAAAGCATAATTAGTAGTACCACCTTTTTAGAGATTAGCGGATAAAGCTACAAGACGCCTTAAAAGCAATACTCAAGATTAATTTGACTTACCAACCTCCAAGAGTTTAGATTTGCAAATAACCTTTTTAAGCGCAATTTATTTGTATTTTATTTTAAGAGTAGTGATATGTAAAGCTTGCAACAATACTTCATCTAAAACTATCGATAGTGCATGGATACTATCGATGGCGACCCGATAGCGCCCAACCATCGAGAGTCCCGATAGTGCCATCGATAGTTCTCCACCTCTACCAATTGATGGCAATGAATGGGCCATTGGCCACGGGCAACGGGTTTTGTTTTTCGGAACTCATTCAATTAGCCTCGCTCGCCAATAAAGCGAATGTTGAACTTTTTAGCTGGCAGGCCATTAACTTGAGTCTCGAGCTGATTTCGCGATAAGATTACCTCTCACACACACACAAAACACCAAAACATGCCCCAACAACGCCAAATCACAACAAACCACAACAAAGGAGGAATCAAACCACTTACAGGAAATACAACTCGGCGGATGCAACGGGCTGATGCTGCTGCAGGCTCAGGAGGCTGACCAATTTGAGGTGTTAGCCAGTCTGAGGTCACACAATAGGACTGCCAGTCCGGCTGACATTCGGTCCAGGTTAATGGTGAGCGAAATGAATCGAACAAATAACGTAAGGTTATGCCCATTATGGCCACGTAATAGGTGGGTACCATGGAGATGCAGATGACTCGGACAATTCCAATGCCTAGAGATGGTGGTTTCAAGGAAAGGAGACGATGAGCAAAATGATGATAGAAATGCAAATGCGTTTGTAACGAGGGTTGCTTTTTATATTTTTAGTGTGACAAGGTTTGGCAATTCCATTTAAAAGTTTGAATTTTTTTTATTTACTAACTCAGAACATTTTGTTGAATGGTCACTCCCCTTCAGTTCCCAAGGCACTACCTCCTAATTTTCGCTAGCGAATTACTAGCGAATTCGGCGTTAGTTATTTGCTAGTGTCCAGGTTATCCAGCAGTAGACTAGGTAAGCGCTGGCTGACATGCTTGAAAGCAAAACGAAGATAGCAAGTGCGATTTGTTTTAACTCCTTTCTTCGAGTCAGAGTACATAAAGAATGCCAAATCGAGTTTTTTCGGTTTATCGACGGTAAAATACCCTTTGATATCAATGTAAACATATTTATATATAAATTGCTTTAATACTTTATTATTTATATCAGAATTTAATGTAAGGAAAACATTGAAAGAATAGCAGTTTATATATATAATTTTAATTATAATAATTATTATTTATATAATTTTAATTTTTTAAAAGAAAAAAATTATTATCCTCGATCGCTTTATAACAGCAGATTATAAAATTATGATTTGTGTCAAAAGAAATGAGAAAAGTGTTTACAAGGCAGATTTATAAAACCCCACGATACCCTATAATATTTTGTGCACCGAATGTGTGAGGCGTAAACGCGGCGCGACAAGGTAAAAGAAGACAACAAAACAATAACAAAATGCATTTGCTGTCCCGTTTTTTTCGGGTGTCTTCTTTGTAGTGCGTTTTATATCTACTTTTCGGCAAAAAGTTGTTAATCTCGTGACGTAAGTATTTATGCATATTATGTTCAAAATGACAAAAATATAAATCTTATTTAAATTAATACAATTCAGAGGAAAGACCGAGTAATCGAAACATGGATGATATTAAAGGTAAGATGGAAAAGGCATTTTATTTTGTAGTATTAATACTGAATTTGATAATACTCTAAATTTTTGTTGCAGAATCAGCTTCGGAAAACATAACAGATCACGGAAAAACGATTAAATAAAAGAAACTCTGTAAAACAAAAAAAAAATGAAAAGAGAAATAATAAAAATAATATTAATAAAATTTATTTTATATTTTTGAGCGAATTACCAGATAACAAGCAGTTACCGCAGTAGCTAGATACGATACTGACTACAAGTAGTTACTGCTGAGTTAGCTACGATACTGACTACAAGTAGCTAGCTACGCGCTGACTACTGATCAGTAGCGATTCGCTAGCGCTGTTTTCGCTAACTCGCTAGGACATGCCCATACAAAAGTAATCAGTAGCCCATTGCTGGTAATCCAGCGAGGGTCAGGTAAGGGTTACCAAATCGTTAACCTGTAGTTCGGCTGCACTGGTACAAACCTAGTGATTCCGCTAACTCCTCGTAATCAGGACCGGATACCGACCTAACCACCCGCTACAATTTGCTAACGAATTTTGTATGGGCATGTCCGCCAAATTCACCGAGTGGTATAAGGCTAACCATCAATAGTTAACGATATGACTGGTGCAAAAGGAGTTACTGCAGTAGTCACTGCAAAATGAATGAGAAAAAAATTCACTATGCAATTTTTTTTTTTATTTTATATTTTGACTTATCTGGTATTTGAACTCACAACTTTGGGTAGTTTGAATGTGAAGACAGCATCTTAGCGCATTCGGCTACCGACCACGCGTGAGGCGCAGCGAAATGTTACATAAATGCGTGCAGCACTGAAAGTAGTCGGGCGATCCGATGGCTTAGGGTTAAGACCGTTGCCCAGAAATACCGAGGTCGTGGGTTCGAATCCTGTAGCAAACTAATAAATGTTCTTTTTTTTTTTTTTATTTGTGGTGTTTTTAACCATTTATTTTATTTTTAAAATCACTCTTTAGACCTAAATCGATTTTGTGGCCCATTTTTATGCAATTTAAAGGCAAAACAAATAATGTGCACTCGCCACAACAGCAACGCCGATTTTGTCCGTGCTGCCGCACACTCGCTGCATCACCCGCTGCATTACCTGCCGTTAACGACGTGACTAACGATCAGTGATGCATGGATTTCGTTAGGCAGAGTAAAGACTTGACCCCAGCAGAACCACAGGGTAGTTATTCGCCGCGCCGCGCCAGCTACGGTTACGAGAGGGTATCTATGGAGCTTTGTATATTGTCAGTGTACAGCCAACACTTCACGTGAAAGGCTGGTCCACGCACGGTTGTTCTCCATGCGCTCATGTTTGCGCGTACGACCCTGCAGTTCGCTTCACTAATGATTCACTTATGATTCACCGATGCATCACTCATGGTTAAGGGATGAATCACCGGTGAATTGCTATGAAAAGAAGTGGTGAATTTAACACAGGTATGTCCTAGGCGGTCATGCATGAAGGAATCATCTGTGAATCAATCGTGAATTCATTGTATCAGTGAATTTACTGATATTTCCTTTGCAAAAGTCACCATGGAATCATCGGTGACTTTTGCAAAGAAGTCATAGAAGTCTAATTGAGAATTCACCTCCTATTTTTGCCCTATTCAAACTTCAAATACGCTATATTTCTTTTATCACATTCATTTTCTCTTTATTCAAAAAATTATAGTTAATTTTAAACAAAATAATTAAATATCTAATAAATACATATAATAATAATAAATTTATATAAATAAATAAATAAGATTATAAATCATATAAAATAATTTAATACTGTTATTTATTTATTATGTTTTAACTATTGCATTGTACGCAATACGATGCTTACTCTGCAGCTTCTTCGCTTTCTGGGTTGACTGCTCTGCTGAACTGCTTCTGTAATAAAGTAGTATTAGTATAATTTAATTTTAGAAAAATTTATATGCATACTTACCTTAGAGGGCTGACTAAAAATTCACTTACCTGAATTCAATTATTATTTTTCACAAACAATGCAACAGAATGAATATATTTTTTAATCAAAACAACTCAACTCAAACTTATAGATTTTTCTATGCAAGAAACGCATTGTGTGATGGAGGGGGAAGGGGCAAGAGTCAAACGCAAAACACATCCGCAGACAACGACCGCCGTTAATCCTTTCTCTTTGTGTCATTCTTTTATGCCCAAAATGTTTTTAATACCTAAGTAGTCAAACATCCGACTTTTAAAAGTATTAGTAAAATATATTTATAACCAATAAATAAATTGTGGATTTCGGGGTAATAAAATATAAAAAGTTATTATAGAACTATCAAACCAACTACGTGTCCAAACCACTAATTTAAAAATTCAAAATTATTTATAGTTTCAATGCTCGCACATATTTTAAGGGTATACAAAGTTCATCATTCGGTTTCAGTAAAGTGCAAAATTTTTTTCGAATTTGATTTGCCGACGTCGACGTCGAATTGGCGGGCCGCGACTGCACATGTTTTTTTCGGTTGCTGTAGGCAAAATTGCAAGAACAAAACACATACAGAATCTCTTCTGCCGACGTCAGCGTCAAAGCAGAACGGTGAATAAGTGATGAATTTGACGAAAAGTGAATTCTGGAACTGAAGGGGACTTACACACTTATTATTTACATAAATATGTGCGTGCATCTCAAATGACCCCCGCAATTTTTTAGTGTGCCTATGACTCTCGACGCGTACGGTCACTCCGCGCTTGAGCGAGTGGGTGGGCTCGTAGCGCACACACAGCCACACACACACACTTTCATGCAAATTTTGTCTGTCTCACCTTTGTGCAGTTACCTAAAGCTTTGAGTTTACATAATTTTGCTAAGTGCCTCACCTCATAGATATATCTTGGAACCCAACTTGTTGAAGCACAGAGGAAGAGAGATAGAGGAAGCATTGGGACGGCTTTCTAGATTTGTGGCGCTGTTAAGTAACAGCCCGGGTTGACATACTTTTAAAATGTTGCCAGCGATTTCAACATGTTGCTAAGGGCTCTTATAACACAGATAGGAAAACATGGTGTTAGAGCGAGACGAAATTGTCTTGACTGTACCCAGAGAGCCGATAATGAACAAAAAACAGCTGATTATTTCACTGTAAAGTTTGTTGCGAGAGCGAGCAAAGAACAGTTGATTGTTTCTCTCTTCAGTTTGTGGCGGCAGAGCAATCTTCCCTCTATAAATACTGCTCTTTGGTTGAAGGCTAGGATAGCACTGATTGGCTTTGCTTGATTTTTAATCTCTTTGCGGCTCGTGTCCGTGTGAATTTGCCGAATGTGTTCGGCCGCCTGCGTCTTGACGACTACGTCTGCTCTATATTTTTATTACATTAGTGGAATTTGAAACTGTTCGGCTTTTGATCTTGTAAATCTGCGCAGTGTGACCATAAATACTTCGAAAAGACCGTATTTTCAGCTGGTTTTATGTTCACATTGCTATTTTTTTCAAAAATCTGATTTTGACAAAAACGAATGCAAATCAGTGTCTGAAATCCTCCAATATAATTTTCAAAAATTTTCTAAACAAGACACCGATCTTTAGTTTGTATAACATTCGATGTAAGGTTATTTCTTAAATCCAACCTTTATTTAACGAGAGCGTAGGTTGAAGTCGGCCCTGCTCTTTTTCGATATGCCCGTTACTCACGGTAAGGTTTATTTAAGAATATTTCATTAGATCACAACATGCCCAAATTGTGGGAGAGATGAGTTTTTCCAAATTGCGGGGAGGCAACTCTACTACAGCTCATCAGATCGGGAAATGATGTATGGCGGATCGATAAGTAATTTGTTTAATTGTTGAAAAAAAAGTCGGCAAATGGTGGCTGTCAACCAAAAAAAAGAAAAACTGAATAAGTTATAAAAAGGCTTAATGAACTAAGAAAGCCTAACAAGGAAAATCTAATAAAATTACAAATCGGCTAGTATCGACTCCCGACATGGTGGGGAATTTATTTGCCCGTCCGGCCAGCTATGCCCCAGTTCACAGCCAATTGATGCCAGAGACGTTACTAGACCTAACACAAACTTAAATAGTGTAGAAGTCGAAAAAGAGAATAGTGGAGAAAAAAGAAAAAGAGAAGGCTTAAAAATATGTTTACAAAATCATAAACTCAAACAAAAAAATAAACAATATTATAGAATAAACAAAAAATAATATAAAATAGAACAATAATGAAAATAGACATTAAAATTAAAAGAATTAAAAAGGAAAAAAATTTTAATAAATTAAATAAATACAAATAAAATAAATATAATCTAAAATAAAGATGAATAAAATCATCCAGAAAATCTGTGACCCGGTGGGGGAATATTTATTAGCCGGTCCGGCAAGATAGGCCCCTGCTCCTGCTGGATGTGGTCAGAGATTTTGCCGGAGATGTGCAAAAAGAGATAACTTTATGGAAAAGAGAGAGTTCTGTTGAGCAGGAGATAAACATCATATAATTTTGACATAAACCAGAAAACGGTTGTGTTGTGCGTAATTGGTTGTGCATCAGGCAAGATTAAAGGCAAACAATTTCTAGTTAGTCTAGAGGAACAGAGAAGTTAGGGCGACCTAAGAGTTCAGAAGAGTCTACATCACCGATAATTAACTTAAGAAGAAAAGAAAAACCTAGGGACTGTTCAACGGTTAGCCAACGATGGAAGGTCAATACAAAAAGCCTACTAGAATACGATGACAACCGAAGGTTGGGATCCCAATTTAAGTTGTGGAGGGCAAAAAGCAAGAATTGCTTTTGGACAGACTCAATACGATCCATATGCTTTTTATACTGCGGACACCAGACGGATGAGCAGTATTCAAGCACCGGGCGAACTAAAGATGTAAAAAGAACTTTTGTTGTATAGGGATCATTAAATTCTTCGACCAACGCTTAATGAATCCAAGTACACCATTCGCCTTATTAACTATACAGGATATATGATCATTAAAGCTTAATTTGCAATCAAAAATAACTCCAAGATCAACGACAGTTGATATTCGTTGCAAGGGTTCATTGCCAATCGAATAGGAAACCAGCGAAGGTTTGTAACGATGAAAGACATAAACATACATTTTGCGCAATTAAGAAAAAAATGATTAACCAAGCACCAAAAATGAAGCGAGTTTAAATCATCTTTGCAACCTAATAAAATGCATCGGGTCGTTGTAAGATAAAATGAGTTTAACGTCATCGGCATACATAAGTATCCGAGAATGATATTGTCGAGGGAGATCATTACTCAAAAGAGTGAAAAACAAAGGACCGAGGTGGCTTCCTGAGGTACACCGGAAATTACGTAGACAGGTTTTGAAATATTAGATCTGAGCCGAACTTTTGAGATCTATCTTTTAAATATGAAGAGATCCAAAAGAAAAGGAGGGAAATCCAATACGACAAGCTTAAGGAGGAGGAGATCATGGTTCACGGAGTCAAAAGCCTTACTGAAGTCAGTGTAGATGACATCAGTTTGGCATTTCATAAGGAATCCATCGCTAACTAATGATGTGAATTCAAGCAAATTGGTCGTAGTTGACCGACTATTTACAAATCCATGCTGAAAAGGTGACAAAACCGCTTTGCAGTAATGCTGCAATGTAGAGGTTATAATTTCTTCAAACAACTTAGGAATAGCAGATAATCAAGATTAAAACCAGTTTTTTTTATACTTTTTAAACATCTAGACTTAATATTTTTTAAATTAGAAAGCTTAGGACAGTACCAAGGGCGTTGAAGAGACCAGAAGAAGCAACACTATTTGGAACAGAAATATCAAAGAGAGAGTTAATAGAGTCATAAAAAAGGTAAAAGCGACGTCAACGACAACTGCATTGTATAAAGGAGACCAATCTTTTGAACAAATAAGTTGATTAAGCAGGGTAAAATTAGCTTTACGGAAGCAACGACGAGGTTTTACTGAAGTCATTGAAGATGAAGGGTAAATCCTGGATTTGTTAGAGATATTTCTAATGTAGGATGGTAAGAATCCTCGGGTAGTGTTAGGGGAAGACCTAGAGAAAAACAGCATTAGAACTGTCAGTGACAAAAACAAGATCTAACAATTTGTTTAAATGATTTGGAACTGAATTTATTTCAAACAAAGACAGATCAAGCAAAAATCTAAAAATCATGCTGTGCAGATGGTACAAGATAAGTTGACCCATTAAGATTTGACTATGATGTTTGGCAAGTTAAAATCACTAACAACAACCATATAATCAATGTCTCGTAATTGAGTAAAAACATATTTTATGCAGTTTATAGGAATTGTAGATAATTTAGCGATACCTCTATATTTGGAGATATCTGATTTTCCACCCTTTTTGTGAAAGAATAATAAAGGATTCTTTCCAAAGATTTGGAAAAATAGTAGAGTCAAGTTGATAGATTAAAAGCTTTAGTAAAGGTTTGCATATGGAATTACAACACTCTCTGAGGACACAACTAGGGATGTTGTCAGGTCCAGGAGAGTAAGAAGACTTAGAGATTTCAAATATGAAAGTAGAGAAGATTCAGTAATTATGGGAGCATTAAAAGTGTTGGATTAAATACAAGGTACTCTGTTTGTAGAACAAACGAGTAAGAGTCTCAACTCCCGTCACTTCTATTGTGATATATTTCATATTGCAAAAGCTACTTTGATCAATATATATATGTAATGGAGAATTGTATTTGGATTTCTCTATTGTTGAATTTCTCAGTTCAGTCTGGAATTTCACAGAGGTAACATCAACTAAAATAAATATAAATTTATTCTTTTAAAACAAATAATATATTGTTTTGTATCTGGAGTAAACCTTAGGATATGGGCCCAGATAACGCACAAGCAATATTGTAATTGTTTTAAACTTTTTTTGGCCAATTTCAATTGTGTGTATTTCCTGGTTTCGTTTCTGTTTTTAACTTGAGTTATAGAGAAAAAGAAATTTACATAACGCGCGGTGCAAAACGGTTCGTCAACAGCTGCAGCAGCAGAAGCGCGGGAAGCAGCAAAGGGAAGCAGCATCACCTGCAGGCTGCAGTGCCTGAGGCGCAGCCGTAGTACTCACACAAGCAGCGTTATAAACGCTAGAACCGATAATAGCAGGAACAGCAAGAGCAGCGGCAGCAATTGGCATTTACGAGAATTTTCAACAATCTGCATATGGGTACAACAGCCTCAAGAGTCAAGAGTAATTTTTGTCAAGACGAAGCAGCGACTGTAGACAAAGGTCGAATAATGTCTTTTAATGGAGAGAAATACTTAATTTGGAAATTTCGGAGGCGTGCACTTTTGGCTGAGAATGACATTTTAAATTTAATCGACATGAGGTTCCAGAAATGCAAGTGAGTCATGGATCACAGCTGACCGAAAAGCTAAGAGTCTCATAATTGAATACTTAAGCGATTCACTTTTGATTTGCGAACAATGATAGCACCGCCAAGTAAATTTTTGTAAGTCTAGATGCAATTTACGAACGTAAAAGTTCAGCATCCCAACTTTCATTACGAAAGCGATTGTTATCATTGAAATTAAAAGCGGACATTTCGCTCGTGAACCACTTTAACATTTTTGATAACCTGATTAGAGAACTGATTTCATCAAAAGCAAGATTGATGAAAATGGATAAAGTGTCTCACTTATTATTGACTCTTCCTCCTTGTTATGATGGTGTTATAACTGCAATTGAGACGCTATCAGAAGAAAATATGACTCTAGCCTTCGTTAAAAATTGCTTGCTTGATCAGGAAACAGCTAAAAAGTATCAACAAAGATACAAGCGCTAAAGTATTAGCAGCAATGTCGATTAATAATAAAAAGGTAAGATCGATTAAAGTAATTCCGTTTAAAAATAAAGGAAAATTCAAGACTTTCAAAACAAAGCTGATTTGAAATGTCACTTCTGTAGCAAAAAAAGGGACACTACAAAAAGATTGTTATTAATACAAGAAAAGTATCCAAAACGAGAGCGTAAGTTGAAGTTGGCCCTGGTCGACTTCGATACACCGTTACTCAGGTAAGGTTGACCAAATTGTGGAGATAAGAGGAATTTTTCAAATTGCGGGCGGGAACTTTTCTATTGTTCATCTGATCGAAAAATGATGTATGTTTGATCGATAGGTAATGATGATTCAAATATATGTCTAGAAGGTTCGAACAATCTATTTTCAAAATTGTGGGAGATATGAGGTTTTTTCATATTGCGGGGGCGGGAGGGGGGGCGTGGCAAAAAATTTGAAACAAACTTGATCTGCGTCAGAAGATACAAGTCTACACTGGAAAATGGTATTTCTTAACTCTAATAGTTCCTGAGATTCAGGTGTTCTACAGACCGACAGACAGACAGACAGACGGACAGACGGACGGACGGACATGTCTATATCGACTCGGCTATTGATGCTGATCATGAATATATATACTTTATGGGGTCGGAGATGCCTTCCTCTGCTTGATACATACATTTGGTACGAACTTAGTATACCCTTTTACTCTACGAGTAACGGGTATAATGATCAAATGAAGCATGCTCAAGTCTGAACAGCAAAATCATCTTCGGGATTTGCTTTTATGCTTCAGCAAAATATGAACAACAAGCATAAATGTGAAGTATCTTCATTTTGGATTCTAGAGCATCTGATCATATGATAAATAACAAAAAACCTGTTCGATAATTTTATTATTCTGGAGTCACCTATTGAAATATCCATTGCAAAACATGGTGAATATATTTAGGCTACAGCTAAAGGGATGGTAAGACTCCGAATAACCGAGATGATAATATCACACTAAATGATGTCCTATATTGTGAGGACATTCCTCAAAATTTGCTTTCCGTTAAGAAATGCAAAATGCTGGTATTACCATCGAATTTCATAAAGGAGGTGTAAAGATATCGAAGATGGTAAAATTATTATTGAAGAATTGAGTGAGTACAAAGTTCCAATTATAAAGTTCAAAGCTTTGACCGCTAAAACAACTAC
Source organism: Lordiphosa mommai (assembly GCA_018904225.1). Lineage (NCBI taxonomy): Eukaryota > Metazoa > Arthropoda > Insecta > Diptera > Drosophilidae > Lordiphosa > Lordiphosa mommai. Next base: position 73,051 of record JAEIFT010000602.1, read on the forward strand.
TAGTGATAAGTATTATCAATTATGGCATGAACGATTAGGACACATAAGCAAAGGAAAGTTCTTAGAGATAGTAATATAATATGTTTCCGGACATTGATCTAATTAGGAATGTAAAAGTAATCAATGCGTTCTGAAGGTTGAATAAACGGCAAACAGGCTAGACTTCCGTTTGAAAAATTTAAAAATAAAGATTATATTAGCTGGCCTTATTTGTGATTCATTCAGATGTTTGTGGTCCAATAACCCCTTCAACTATTGATGGAAAGAACTATTGTGTAGTTTTTGTTGATCAATTTACACATTATTGTGTTAGTTATTTAATAGTACATAAATCTGACCTGTTTTCAACTTTTAAAGATTTTACCACAAAAGGAGAAGCTCATTTTAATCTTAAAGTTGTTAATTTATATATAGATAATGGCAGAGAATATTTGTCAAATGAGATGCGTCAATTTTGTGTAGAAAAGAGGCATTAGCTATCATCTAACTGTCCCACATACACCACAATTAAATGGAGTATCGGAACGTATGATTAGAACAATAACTGAGAAAGCCTGAGCTATGGTTAATGGGGCAAAGTTGGACAAAAATTTTGGGAGAAGCTGTTTTAACAGCAACCTATTTGATAAATAGATGTCCAAGTAAAGCGTTACGAGAAAAGAAAACTCCATTTGAAATGTGGCATAATAAAAACCAAGCCTTAAGTTTTTAAGGGTATTTGGTGCGACAGTATATATACATAATAAACAAAGAAAAGAGAAAGTTTGAAGAAAAATGAATCAAATGTATACTTGTGGGATATGAACCAAATGTACTTGAAGTTATGGGATTAGAATCAAATAAATTTATGATGATGGTTAATTCTAGGACTGAAGTTAAAGACAAAGTGCATAGGCATGACTCTGAGTTCCAGAATGAGAGTATGGAGCACAGAATATTTCCCTGAATGATAGTATGGAAAATCTACAATTAAATTTCCTGAATGATAGTACGGAAAATCTACATTTAAATTTTCCGAATGAGAGTACGGAAAGTGAGAGCATGAAAAATGTACAGTCAAATATCCAGAATGATAGTATGGATGGAAATTCTGATACTTCGATATCAGATAATTAGCCTAGTGGAACAACAACTACTCTTGAGAATCCCAAGCCAGTTGGTGAGCAAATGCCTAGTTCAACATTGAATGAGGGAAAACACTGATGTCAGACAAAGTCAAAGATTAAAGGATAAACCACAGATATCTTATAGATTCTTAAATAGTTGCCTTATGAATGCACATAGTTTTTGTAATAGCATACCAAATTCATTTAATGAAATTAAGGATAGAAGTGATAGAACAAATTGGGAGAAAGCCATTAAAGAAGAATTAGATTCTCATTTTCTTAATCAAACTTGGACAATTATTCAGAAACCAGAAAATAAGAATATTGTTGATTGCAAATGGGTGTTTACTATCAAACATGATGAACATGGAAACCCAATTAGATATAAAGTAAGGCTAGTTAAAAGTGAGGCTTCACTCAAGAATTCCTCATTGATTACGAAGAAACATTTGCACCAGTAGCCAGAATCACAAGTCTTCGATTCATTTTAGCTCTTTCGAACCAATTTAATTTAAAAGTTCACCAAATGGATGTAAAAACTGCATTTTTAAATGGAGCATTGAAAGAGGAAATTTATATGATGGTTCCTCAAGGATTAGAAATAAATGGTGATAAAGTTTGTAAACTAAACAAAGCAATTTATGGTCTTAAACAGGCAGCTAGATGCTGGTTTGAAATGTTTGAGGCAGCTTTAAAACAAATTGGTTTTGAAGATTCGACTGTAGATCCCTGTATATATATTCTTGATAAAGGAGAGATACTAAAGAATATATATATACTGTTATATGTTGATGATGTAGATATAGCAACTGAAAATATTGAAACAATGTCCAGGTTTAAATCTTACTTAATGAGTAAATTCAGAATGACTGACTTATTGAAATAAAATATTTCATTGGAATTAAAATAGATAGACATGAAGATCAGTTAGATCTTAGTCAGTCTGCTTATATTAAAAAAGTTTTAGAAAAATTTAATATGGATGGTTGTAATTCTGTAAGCACTCCAAAAATGTGACGCTCCATGTCGCAACTTAATTGGCTGTTTGATGTATATTATGTTATGTACACGTCCTGATTTAAGTACAGCATTGAATGTTGAGTAGATATACCAATAAGAATAATAAAGAGTTATGGCAATGTCTTAAAAGAGTTCTGAGGTACTTAAAAGGTACTGTAAATTTTAAGTTGACTTTGTTAAGAATTCAAATGTTAAAGACATCATATGTGGTTATGTAGATTCTGATTGGGCTGGGAGTGAGGATGATAGAAAAAGCACAACCGGATATTTATTTAAAATATTTGGGCAGTGTCTAATATGCTGGAATACCAGGAAAACAAAATTCAGTTGCAGCTTCATCTACAGAGGTTGAATATGTGGCATTATTTGAAGCAGTAAGAGAAGCACTATTAATGCAAGGTATTAAGTTTGAGCTAAAAGATCCAATCAAAATATTTGAAGATAATCAGGGATGCATAGCATAGCTAATAATCCGTCATGTCATAAGAGATCTAAGCATATAGATATAAAATATCATTTCTCAAGAGAGCAAATTGAAAATAAGCTAATAATCCTTGAATATATCTCTACAGATAACCAGCTGGCAGATATGATGACGAAGCCATTACCTGCAGTCAAATTTCTGAACATAAGAAGCAAATTGGGCCCTACGGACCACACATTAAATTAATTTATATAATGTACATTAACATTACACTGGTCTGATTGGGTTTTTCTGGGTTTTCCCCAATCCTCGCAATAAATGTTGGACCAAGATAATTATAACTGCCCAGATCAAAATTACCCTTTACTTTAACTTTTAACACTATTTAAAATGTAATTTAAAAACTATTTAGCAACTATATATATTGTGATCAATGTATCTTTTGAGGAGGTGTGTTGGATTAAATACAAGGTACTCTGTTTGTAGAACAAACTAGTAAGAGTCTCAACTCCGTCACTTCTATTGTGAAATATTTTATATTGCAAAAGCTACTTTTGATCTATATATATATGTAATGGAGTATTGTATTTGGATTTCTATTGTTGAATTTCTCAGTTCAGTCTGGAATTTCACAGAGGTAACATCAACTAAATTAAATATAAATTTATTCTTTTAAAACAAATAATATATTGTTTTGTATCTGGAGTAAATCTAATAAAAAGACTTTGAAGAAGAAATGTCATAAGGATAAGATTTGGTATTAAAAGGGACAGAGGAGTAAGTTGATTGAAAAAAGCTTCAAGAATAAGTGAACGGCAGCGGAACCGTTGCTAGCCTTTTTGGTTATTTAGAAAAGTCAAGATTAAAACCAGTTTTTTTATACTTTAAAACATCTAGACTTAATATTTTTAAATTAGAAAGTTTAGGACAGTACCAAGGGCGTTGAAGAGACTCAGAAGAAGCAACACTATTTGGAACAGAAATATCAAAGAGAGAGTTAATAGAGTCATAAAAAAAGGTAACAGCGACGTCAATGTCAACTGCATTGTATAAAGGAGACCAATCTTTTGAACAAATAAGTTGATTAAGCAGGGTAAAATTAGCTTTACGGAAGCAACGACGAGGTTTTACTGAAGTCATTGAAGATGAAGGGGTAAATCCTGGATTTGTTAGAGATATTTCTAATATAGGATGGTAAGAATCCTCGGTAGTGTTGAGGGGAAGCCCAGAGACAACAGCATTAGAACTGTCAGTGACAAAAACAAGATCTAACAATTTATTTAAATGATTTGGAACTGAATTTATTTCTAAACAAAGACAGATCAAGCAAAAAATCTAAAAATCAAGCTCTGCAGATGGTACAAGATAAGTTGACCCATTAAGATTTGACCATGCGATCTTCATGTTAAAATCACCAACAACAACCATAATCAATGTCTCGTAATTGAGTAAAATCATATTTTATGCAGTTTATATGGTGCATATATACTTGAATATCGGAAGAAGGAGGGATATAGGAACAAGAAATGAATACAGAAAAGAATTAAAACTTACCTCAACGGCAACAAATTCAACATCGTCAGGCACATTTACGGAAATGCATTCCGACCGAAGGTTAGATTTTACTGCTATCATAACACCTCTACCACGGCGAGCCTGTCGATCACGACGGTAAACAATATAATCATTTGACAATATTTCACAATCAGAAACGGAGGGATTTAACCAGGTCTCTGAAAATGCAATAATGTCAAGATCAAATGATGCGCTATTCAAAAATTAAGAGGTAAGTTTGGACAAAAGACCCCTAACATTTTGATAGACGATACAAAGATCGGAGGACTGGACTAGTTTTTTGGAGCACTTAGAGGCATCTTGTGCCCCAAAACTGTTAGAGGGCAAGCTGACAGGCATTATCCTGCGATTTCTTTGCCAGTACTCGTTAACAATAAGTAGTGGCGGCCAAAATTTTGGGTCACATATAATAGGAAATTCTTCGGAAGAGACACTAATTTTAAACGAAGCAATATCCCGAGGCTCAGCAAAACTGAACTTTGAAATATAAACTCTTGCTGAGGATTTGTGAGCAATGTAAGCTGCAATTGACTCGCAAGTAGTTTCGGGATATAACCTTAGACACAAAACTTGTCTACGAGGAGCTACAACTGTAAGAATGGGAGGCTGAGGAGAAATAGGAGCAGAAACCAAAACATTGTCTTGAGGTTCGGAAGGCACTATTAGCGAATTAACAGACCTATCTAATGGTGCATTTGACAAGTCGTTAGTAGGTTGAATCAGGGAGGGTAATGGTGAAACATCCAGCAAGTTTCCTGGAGAGGCAGACAGAGAAATTGTTGGCGACAAGTCAAAATTCAAGGGACCGCCAAAAACAGATAAGCAAAACAATTACACAAACAAATATACACACAAAGCTGACGCCGCGATTATTTAATTTTGAAATTGATTGTTTATAAGCACACAACCGAAGCGCGAAGCACAACACGGTAAAGGGGTGAATTATCGAAATGATTTAAATAAAACTTTGCAACAAAATAGGCAAGTTAAACGACACAAAATAATTTTTAATTGCGGAGCACAAATAACACACGTCAATCACTTACAAGACTCTCTCTCTCTTTTGATGATGTAATGATGATTAAAATATATGACTAGAAGGTTCGAATAACTATTTTCAAAATTGTGGGAGATATGAGGTATTTTTATACCCGTTACTCGTAGAGTAAAAGGGTATACTAAGTTCGTGCAAGTATGTAACAGGCCGAAGGAAGCATCTCCGACCCCATAAAGTATATATATTCTTGATCAGCATCAATAGCCGAGTCGATATAGACATGTCCGTCTGTCCGTCTGTCTGTCTGTCCGTCTGTCCGTCTGTCTGTCTGTCCGTCCGGTTGTATGGAAACACCTAGATCTCAGGAACTATAAGAGCTAGAGCTACCATTTTCAGTGTAGACTTGTATTGTCTGCACGCAGATCAAGTTTGTTTCAAATTTTTGCCACGCCCCCTCCCGCCCCCGCAATATGAAAAAACCTCATATCTCCACAATTTTGAAAATAGATTGTTCGAACCTTCTAGACATATATTTTAATCATCATTACCTATCGATCCGCCATACATCATTTTTCGATCAGATGAACGATAGAAGAGATGCCACCCACGCAATTTGAAAAATACCTCATATCTACCACAATTTGGGCAACCTTACCCTGAGTAACGGGTATATCGAAGTCGAGCAGGGCCGACTTCAACTTACGCTCTCGTTCAAATTGCGGGGGCGGCAACTCTACCATCGTTCATCTGATCGGAAAATGATGTATGGCGGATCGATAGGTAATGATGATTAAAATATATGTCTTGAAGGTCCGAACAATCTATTTTCAAAATTGCGGGAGATATGAGGCTTTTTCAAATTGCGGGGGCGGGAGGGGGCGTGGCAAAAATTTGAAACAAACTTGATCTGCGTGCAAACAATACAAGTCTACACTGAAAAAATGGTAGCTCTAGCTCTTATGGTCTCTGAGATCTAGGTGTTCATACAGACGGACGGAGAGATAGACAGACGGACAGACTCGGCTATTGATGCTGATCAAGAATATATATACTTTATGGGGTCGAAGATGCTTCCTTCTGCCTGTTACATACATTTGCACGAACTTAGTATACCCTTTTTACTCTACGAGTAACGGGTATAAAAATGATTTTGTATAAAAACCTCATTTTCGCCTACTCTAACGCTTACCTTTCATGGCCGGGCACTGACCCGCGACTCGAGAACTGACCAATTACCATTTCCAGATAGTAAATCGGTTTACCGATCAAAAATAGCACAATCAAATATGGTATGAGAAATGCACCGCCGCCATTGTCCAAAATTGAATGGAAATCGCCAAACATTGCCCAGGCCCACAGACATGGCTATGCACCCTTGCCCCAAGTGGCACGTTCACTGCGTCCCGTTTGCAATTTGCCCGCCTCTCGGTCGGCAATATCATCACGGGAAGGAGGTGCCTGCAACAAGCAATGTTTAGGTTAGGTCATAGATTTTACTCGAAATATTGTTCACTTACCACCGTGCTGGCTGCACTGCTGCGTCCATCGTCGTCCACAAAACCGGGATTGTGATTCTGATGAGCTGTGGCCATTGAAACTGGAATTAGTTTAAGCAGAAGAAAAGCAAGTCTATTAGCCGTGAGTTTAGACTTCAAAACTAGAGGACGCAGTATAATATATATGTAAAGCTAGGTAAACAGATACGAATAACATTCTCGCTGCTAGAATTGTTTCATAATTCGAAGAGTGGCTCTTAAGAATGTAGGGTGACCAAACCACAGCGAAAAGGCAGCAAAACAGTCACTGAATCCGAAATGGTCACTCTGGTCTGTCAGCTGTTCTTTGTTTACAAAATAAGCGGGCAACAGAGATTGTAAAATAAATGTTTTATAAAATTGAAAATGGATGGCTCTATATGAAATGCACAGGTCATGACATTGCCATGGTTGGTTTCTGTGTGTATTTCGCGTATCACTGAAAGAGGATGCAACAACCTCAGAGCGTCAAATTGTTGGCCAAATCCCTTTAAATAGGTATCATCCTGACCGCTTTGGGCACCGCAACTTGTTCATCCTCCGCAAAAGTTCTCCAAATTGTTTTGTTTTGCCTTTGGTCTTCTTTTGAATCCATTTTTTCAAATTGTGTGCTCTATGGGGTCGAAGATGCTTCCTTCTGTCTGTTACATACATTTGCACGAACTTAGTATACCCTTTTACTCTAAGAGTAACGGTAAAAAAAGAGGACATACGGTTCGTTTATAGGTTTGGGAAGTCTTTCATTTATAGGGTTTGGTTTGTGGTCCGGTTAAAGAGACGCATTAAACCTCACCCGAGTGAGCTTCGGACTGACTTTCTGCTTTGGTTCTTTCAACTTTATTTGGTTAAAAATATAAAAGGCAACCCTCGTACATACTTCAAACGAGAGCGTAAGTTGAAGTCGGCCCTGCTCGACTTCGATATACCCGTTACTCAGGGTAAGGAATATTTCAGAATATTTTATTAGGTCACAACATGCCCAAATTGTGGGAGATATGTGATTTTTTCAAAATGGCGGGGGTGGCAACTCTACTATAACTCATCTGAACGGGAAATAATGTATGGCGGATCGATAAGTAATGATGATTAAAATACATGTCTTAAAGATTGATTAATCTATTTTCGAAATTGTGGGAGATATGAGGAATTTCTGGAAATTGCGTGGGCGGGAACTTTTCTAACGGTCATCTGATCAGGAAATGATGTATGACGGATCGATAGGTAATGATGATTAAAATATATGTCTAGAAGGTTCGAACGATCTATTTTCAAAATTGCGGGAGATATGAGAATTCTTTAAAATTGCGGGGGCGGGGAACTTTTCTATCGTTCTTCTGATCACGAAATGATGTATGGCTTGATCGATAGGTAATGATGATTAAAGTATATGTCTAGAAGGTTCGAACAATCTATTTTGAAAATTGTGGAGATATGAGGTTTTTTTCATATTGTGGGGGCGGGAGGGGGCGTGGCAAAATTTGAAAACAAACTTGATCTGCGTGCAGACAATACATGTTCACACTAAAAATTGGTAGCTCTAGCTCTTAGTAGCCCTGGGAGATCTAGGTGTTCATACAGACAGACGGACGGATCGACGGACGGACGGTCGGACGGACGGACAGACGGACATGTCTATATCGACTCGGCTATTGATGCTGACCAAGAATATATATACTTTATGGGGTCGGAGATGCTTCCTTCTGCCTGTTACATACATTTGCTCGAACTTAGTATACCCTTTTTACTCTACGAGTAACGGGTATAAAAATGTTTTTGTATAAAAACCTCATAACCGCCTACTCTAACGCTTACCTTTCATGGCCGGGCACCGACCCGCGACTCGAGAACTGACCAATTACCATTTCCAGATAGTAAATCGGTTTACCGATCAAAAATAGCACAATCAAATATGGTATGAGAAATGCACCGCCGCCATTGTCCAAAGCGGTGAATGGAAATCGCCCCAAGTGGCACGTTCACTGCGTCCCGTTTGCAATTTGCCCGCCTCTCGGTCGGCATTATCATCACGGAAGGAGGTGCCTGCAACAAGCAATGTTTAGGTTAGGTCATAGATTTTACTCGAAATATTGTTCACTTACCACCGTGCTGGCTACACTGCTGCGTCCATCGTCGACCACAAAACCGGGATTGGATTCTGATGAGTTGTGGCCATTGAAACTGGAATTAGTTTAAGCAGAAGAAAAGCAAGTCTATTAGCAGAGTTGGGATATTTTCAACTTGATTGAAAGTTGAAAAATGAATAGTTGATCAACTTAACTTTTAGAAAGATTTGAAGTTTAAAAATTTAACTATTTGAGTTATTCGGTATAGCTGAAATTTACTCATGACTAAAAACTCAACTTGATTGAATTCAACTTGATTAAATTTTACTTGATTAAATTCAACTTGATTAAACTTTCAACTTGATTAACATTTACTATTACTAATTTAATAATATATAAATAAAAGATTTTGATTTTGTTTTTTTCCATTACTTTAGTTGGAATCAAAAATTATTTTTTATTCAAATCTATAACAATAGTTGATACAGTAATTATGATTGAAAATTTCAACTTAGTTGAATTTTGTCAAAAAAATTAACTATAGTTAAAATTATTCAAAGTTGATTTTAGTCATGTTGATTATAAGTTAAATTTAATCAAGTTGAATTTAGTCAACTAAAAATTTAGTTGACTAATCAACTAAATGAAAATTTCAATCGATTGATGCCCACTCTGTCTATTAGCCGTGAGTTTAGACTTAAAACTAGAGGACGCCAGTATAATATATATATAAAGCTATGTACTCAGATACGAATAACATTCTCGCTGCTAGAATTGTTTCATAATTCGAAGAGCGGCCTCTTAGAATGTAGGGTAACAGAGCGTCAAATTGTTGGCCAAATCCCTTTAAATAGGTATCATCCTGACCGCTTTGGGCACCGCAACTTGTTCATCCTCCGCAAAGTTCTCCAAATTGTTTTTGTTTTGCCTTTTGGTCTTCTTTGAATCCTCTTTGAATTATCAAACATGTTGCATAATTCGAAGACGAGAATGTATCAGCTGTTTTTGAAAAACGATCTGGCAGCCCCATGCACATTATACGAGCGCATTCTAGACGTCTGAGTACGGCCTCTTAGAATGCTTTGAGAAAATTCGAAGAGCACATTCGAAGAGCCATGTAATTAGATAGGCAGCGAGAATGTTATTCGTGTCTGAGTACCTAGCTTAAACCAGAAAGTCAAAGATGTTTTAGATAAGAAATGATGTCACTGTCAAGAGCTTAACAAGAGATTAGATTAAATGCCTCAAAGAAATGCAATAGCTAAAGACAGTCGTTACAGCTGTCCGATATTGAACTTATGAAAATTATCTGGCTAGAGATAAGTGTGTAAGTTTACAAGTAACTACACAATCGTTAAGTTTTACAAAAATATTTAAATACTTAATGAAATTGTTATTATGTGGGTAATTATATACAGGAGTGTTCTCGTTTCCGAATTGGATCGATAGGGAATTGTTTTTTTTTTTTTTAAGAAACGATTATAGAAATCGGTAAATTAATTTTTACATTAAGAGAGACGAATAAAGATAAAGATAAATAAAATAATACAATAGGTTTTATAAATGTAAATATTTACAAATTCCGATTCCCCCATGATTTGATCGAAATCGAAAACGGAACAGGCCCGTTAAATTTGATTTTTTGAGTCAAACATTCTTTGAGATACTTAATTTAATCCCAATTTTATCCATAGTTTCAACGCTTATCAAAAGAACGGAACTCCGCCAATCGTTTTTATGACCTTATTTGTGGTCTTCCTTTAACAAGGGCGTAGCCAAGGGGCAGCTGCCCCTCACCTACATCTTTCGTAGGCCTTTACTCAGATGAGATAAACATATTATTCGCAATACTCATATGAATAGGAAACACTTTGAAAAATCATAAGAGTCTTTATGAAGAAATTATTAATTGTTTGGACCGTTTATTGTGACGACGAAAATAAAGTATGTGCTGCGCTCGCTTTCAATGATAATCGACCACTATTTTAATCAGGCTGCAAACCCCTCTAATTTTGACAGGGGTTCGGCTCGGGGTTTCCGAACCCTTACCCTACTCTGGGGTTCGGTTCCACAACCGGTTCCTTCAATTGAGAACCGGGTTCCGGTTCGGGTTCGGGTTCCAGATATCATTTTATATATTTATGTACATAATAAGTAATTTAATAGATTTTGAAGACCCCGCCACTTTTGGCCTAAAAATAAGAGATGAGCTTTATCTGCGTACCCGTGATTTAGTAACTGTGATTGATCATATCGGTGTAACTCGTGATTAAGTCACAGTTACTATAGTCATCAAAATCACACTGTTACTTTAAATATGCAGTCACTGTGTGATTTGACGATTGCCAGTGACTGTGACTTAATCACAGACACGCCGGGTTGTCTCATCCCTAACTTATAGTGTGGCTGGAAACAAATGCATTTCCGAGAATTCAGCCAGAATTTTTTTTTTACAAAAACCACCACAGCACGGCTTTTACTGGCATATTGTGAGAGTGAAATGCTATAAGAACTTATTTGTGATTTGCTAAAAAAAATGAAGATATTTAAATAAAGTGCAACTTTCCTTGTATTCACAGTGCCATTGTATTCCATACGAACAAAATAATACACAGAAATACGGTTTCAGATGCAAATTGAATTCCTTGCTTGGGGTTGTGTTATTTTGTCCAGTCTTTTGTTGCGGATGGGAAAGTGTCGCCGTCCATACATGGGCATATGAATGGATACATTTTGCTTCATAATAATGAAATATTTTTTACATCAAAGGGAAAATAAATTCTAGGCTCGCCAATTTATTTTTAGAACCGAACCCCATCAATAAGAAAACAGGGTTAGGTTCGTTCGGGTTCTCGTGATTATTTCTAATGGGGTTCGGTTCCCGGTTCGGTTCAGGGGATCACCAGAACCTGAACGGAACCGGTTCTGCAGGGCTCGGTTCCGGACCGGTTTGCAGCCCTGATTTTAATAATACTGCATTAAATTTCTCTAAGCCTATCCTATTCTAGGTGGCGAAACGGGGCGAATTCGCTCAGTGCGAGAGAGTTATTCAACTTTATTGCGCTCCCGCTCCGCCCTACACTATCGTACACTAAAATTCATTTTCAACAACTAATCTAACTTAATCTACTCCTCGACAACTGCGCCAACACCGGCCCCCTTGGAGGGCTGAAGCCTTCAACCATTGGTAATGACGCCAACTTATTTATTTATTTATTTATATATTTTGGTATAAATTCATTCTGTTTGCTTTTGGTCTTATTAACATTTGAACGGCTTTGAGACTGAAATTTCTGATCAATACCAATCACCCTACCAAATACCATAGCAATCATCCACTTTCGTATTGTGATATTTACCATTTAAATAACAATTCATAGGCGATGAATGTCCCCTTAAAAACAAATTTCTCATGAATATGCATCGCATCGCCAGCATTTCCAGTGTATTTACCGAGTGATTTTAGCAGTAATTTTCCTGCGCGCTTCCGATAACGAAGTGATCATAGCGAGCATAGCGAATTTGATTATCGAAGTCAACAAGTTGAATATATAAATTATGTCGTTTAGATGTTGTGATTAAATGCATTTTTTTTAACCAAACCAAAACTCGCCATTTAAGTCACCGAAGCCGTTAACATAGGAGTAATCATTACAATCAAATATAAGGCTCCCATCAAAGCGTCGCTGAATGACCATCCAACCAGGACCAGCAACACGATCTTCAAATGCGGCAAAAAAAGGTGGGTAATTAGGTAGGTTCATTATTTGATAATTAGAGTTGCCGCAATTGAGAGGTAACCAATGAGTATTGTTTTCATTACCTAGTGCGATTTAAATTTGATCATCTTGCCCCTTATGCTTAGCTTCATTCGCTTTGGTCCCGATATGCATTTCCTCCTTCTCTTTCCTTATTAGATTATCCTTTTCCTTAATTATGGCCTGCAACTTTTCCATTTGATTTTGATTTTCCTCAATAATGACTTTATAACTGCTGATCCTGTCTTTGTATTCCAACAAAAGATCTTCCAACAATTTTGATTCATTTGATTGAAATTATGTGCCAATGTTATTTTTATAAAGGTAGATCGAAAATTGCATGGCTGCAATTGTTTGATCTTTATCTTTGATTTTATCGGCCAAACCTTCGTCTTTAGCCAAATTAAGTTCCAGTTCCCGAATTTGTTTTTAATCCTGAATGGCATTTTGTTGCAACAACTCGACTTGCTAATGGCAATCGCATGCGCATTGATTCGCGGACATGGCCTCCTTTTAACTCCGCGACATTTTCCATTATGGATTATAAACACTTTTTGATATGAATGGTTGGCATAAAAAAAAGGGATATGGCAAACCTTATCAGGATTAAGCAGGTTTTCTGATGAGGCAGACAAGAAAATTAAATTTCAATGACAAGCAACACAGGAAATGAGAACTTATGAACCTAATAACAGCTCTCTTGTAGGTTCCGCCACTACTTGTATTTACGGTGACGACCCTGACCACGCCGTCCTGCCCGGCGTGTGTTGCCACCACTCTCTCGACCATCCACTGCTGAGTTGGCAGATTGTCCTCTACCACGAGAACGAGGTCTCCCTCTGCCACGTTCGGCTGCTGCTGGTGCCATTTGGCTCGTATTTGAAGGCACAGGACGTACTCCCGGGACCATCGCTGCCAGAACGGTCGCTTGAGCGACGAGACAGCTCGCTATCGCTTTAAGCAGCTGCTGTTGAGACCCGCCTGGTCCGGGGTCCTCTCGGTGGTGATGTAGGGTCCTCCGATCAGCAAATGACCTGGAGTCACCGCCTCGCCGTCGTTGGGATCCTGGGTTGGGGCTCCGAGTGGCCGCGAGCTCATCACGGCCTCTACTGACACCAGCACCGGGTATGAACGCAAATTCGCATCCGTTTCTTGATGCGAATTCTCGAATTGCGTCCGCCTCTTCCTCGATTCGAGTTCGCAACTCCTCGAATTGACGGAGATGCCCACGCGAAGTTCGTTGCATTGTCGCAATGAACGACTCCGGAACGCCTCGGCGACCAACGAACCTTGAAAAGCCATAAGAAAGGAATTAGTTGACAAGTCTGACACGAGTTCCAAATGAACTGCTTTGGACGAGAAACAAACAAAAAGTGCAATATATGACTTGACAGGAGGCTTTCCACGAATTTTTAGGGTCGTGCTAATTGGGTCAAAACGAGAAGGCAAAGCTAACTTCGACCGTGTCGAAGTTTTAATACACTTGAAAAACTTTACTCCAACTGATTTAACTGGAAAAATATATATAGGATATAGATATCAGATATTTCAAATTTTTAAATTATTGATAATAAAAATTTGATACCATAAAAAAAACTTTTCTTAATAAAACACATTTTCCGACCGATCGGTCCTATGGCAGCTATATGCTATAGTCATCCGATTTTGATAATTTTTTCGAAATTATGTGAAAGCATATAAAACTAATATATACCAAGATTGGGGACGCTACGATAAAAAACAAAAAAGTTTTCTCACTAGAAGTAGTTTTTTTGACCGTCCGTTTATATGGCAGCTATATGCTATAGTCATCCGATTTTGATCAATTTTTTCAGAATTATGTGGAAACATAAAAAACAAATATATACTACGATTGGAGACGCTACGATGGAAATCTAAAAAGTTTTTCTCACAAAGATTTATTTTTCGACCGATAGTTCCTATGGCAGCTATATGCTATAGTGATCCGATTTTGACACATTTTTCCAGAATTATGTGAAAGCATATAAAACTAACATGTACCAAGATTAGTGACGCTACGATGGAAAACAAAAAAGTTTTTCTAACTAGAACTTGTTCTTAGACCGATCGTTCCTATGGCAGCTATATGATATAGTTATCCGATCCGGCCGGTTCCGACATATTAGTTGCGTGCAGTAAAAAGAAGACTCTGTGCAAAATTTCAGCTCGATAGCTTTAAAACTGAGAGACTAGTTCGCGTAGAAACAGACAGACGGACAGACGGACAGACAGACGGACAGACAGACGGACAGACAGACGGACGGACGGACAAGCGGAAATGAACTCAGCTCGTCGTCCTGATCAAGAATATATATAGTTTATGGGGTCGGAAATGAATATTTCTATGCGTTACAAACTTCTGGGCAAAATTAATATACACTTTTCAAGTGTATAAAAATCGACGCCGCAAACAGTAAAAGGGCGGAGCTCTTTCAGTCGTGGCTTGCATTTAAAGCAACTTATAAGATCCTACTGTCTGGCGACAAACTTCTTGAGCGTTAAATACCCAAATCCGCTCCCGAAGTCGACCTACGAGAGCTCTAGGGCCAACATGACAATTCGTTTGGTGGAGGTACCGAATGTAGCTTCGCACAAATTGCGAGCGTTTAGTAAGTATGCAAGGAAATCGAGCATCATACGAAATAGGAGCGTTTACAAGTCGTCCCCCTACTCTACTACTACAATGAAAATGAACAACAAGATCCGGTATGTTCGTGTATAAATGGAGTTAAACTTTGAAGTTTTTGACCTGCAGGAGCGCTCTTACGAACCTATCAATCTCTTTCTCGAAATTCGTAGTTTTGAATTATTTGAACAATTTTTATCAAAAGCTTTTTCGCTCATTGCAGTTGGAATGACATCTTTGTATTTAATAGTGCGATCTTTGCACTTACGAAGGAAGCGAAAAACATAAGCAAATACTCTTAGCAGTTTGGCATGTGAAGAAAAACTTTCAATAGTGTCAAGCAAATCACTCCTTTCAACTATTGCTGTCAGTCCAATTTGCGTACTTCTAACATGCGCATCTCTTCAGAAAGCTGAAATCGAGGATTGATTGGCCAGGACTCTTGCGGTTTCGTTAGAAAACAAGGGCCTTTGAGCCATATAGACTCGACCAATTCCTCAACGTCGCTTCCTCGAGAAACAATGTCTGCTGGGTTTTGCTTATTTGGTACATGGCGCCAAAAAACATTTCCACGATTGGATCTCGTACACTCGATGCGAGACAAAATTATTCAACGACGATGGGTGTGAACAAATCCAATGGAGAGTTATCTCCGAATCTGACCAAAGGACAGTTTTCTCTATCGGGAATTTTATGAGCTAGAGATTCGATAACAGAGGTCTGCAAGAAGGTGAGCGGCACATAACTCAAGCCTGGGAAGTGTTTGGGTCTTGAGAGGCGCCTCTTTGGTCTTAGAAGTCAACAATGATATGCGAAAACCTTCTGCAGTTTTGGTTCTAATATGGGGCATTCTTTCTCAAACGTCCCCAGACAAAAAATTAAAATTTTTGGATTAGCGTCATACTTTGGTGAATTGTTATCCTATATAAAAAGTAATAAATTCCCAAAATATTAACTCATTAAAAAACGAGAAGGCTAAGCTAACTTCGACCGTGTCGAAGTTTTAATACACTTGAAAAACTTTACTTCATCTGATTTAACCGGTAAAATATATATTGGATATAGATATCAGATATATAAAATTTTTTAATCATTGATAATAAAGTTTTCATACCATAAAAAAAACTTTCTTAGTAAAACACACTTTCCGACCGATCGGTCCTATGGCAGCTATATGCTATAGTCATCCGATTTTGATAAATTTTTTTCAAAATCATGTGAAAGCATATAAAACTAATATATACCAAGATTGGGGACGCTACGATGGAAAACAAAAAAGTTTTTCTCACTAGAACTTGTTTTTTGACCGACCGTTTCTATGGCTGCTATATACTATAGTGATCCGATTTTGATAAATTTTTTCGGAATTATGTAGAAACATATAAAACTAATATGTACCAAGATTATTGAACTAGAACTAGTTCTTAGACCGATCGTTCCTATGGCAGCTATATGATATAGTCATCCGATCCGGCCGGCTCCGACATATAAGTTGCGTGCAGTAAGAAGAAGCCTCTGTGCAAAATTTCAGCTCGATAGCTTTAAAACTGAGGGACTAGTTCGCGTAGAAACAGACAGACAGACAGACGGACAGACGGACAGACGGACGGACAGACGGAATTGAACTCGGCTCGACGTCCTGATCAAGAATATATATAGTTTATGGGGTCGGTAATTAATATTTCTTTGCGTTACAAACTTCTGGGCAAAATTAATATACACTTTTCAAGTGTATAACGAGACGTAAGTTGAAGTCGGCCCTGCTCGACTTCGATATACCGTTACTCAGGGTAAGGTTGCTCAAATTGTGGGAGATATGAGGTATTTTTCAAATTGCGTGGGTGGCAACTCTTCTATCGTTCATCTGATCGAAAAATGATGTATGGCGAATCGATAGGTAATGATAATTAAAATATATGTCTAGAAGGTTTGAACAATCTATTTTCAAAATTGTGGGAGATATGAGGTTTTTTCATATTGCGGTGGCGGGAGGGGGCATGGCAAAAATTTGAAACAAACTTGATCTGCGTGCAGAAGATACAAGTCTACACTGAAAATATGGTAGCTCTAGCTCTTATAGTTCCTGAGATCTAGGTGTTCATACAGACAGACAGACTGACAGACAGACGGACCTACGGACAGACGGACAGACAGACAGACGGACATGTCTATATCGACTCGGCTATTGATGCTGATCAAGAATATATATACTTTATGGGGTCGGAGATGCTTCCTTCTGCCTGTTACATACATTTGCACGAACTTAGTATACCCTTTTTACTCTACGAGTAACGGGTATAAAAAATGTAGAAATTAGGGGAGGGTGCAAGTTTTTACATTTTAAGTGACATTAGTATTTTAAAATCGTACAACTATTGTTCAGTCGCAGCTATTTAATTGTAATAAACACATTTATTAATTATGTAATAATTAAACACAAATAAACGAAACGGAAACATTAAGTCAGGTCAGAACATTTAGCGACACCGCTGACCGCTGAGTCAGATATAATGCATATGCAATAAGCCGAATTGTCAGTAGAATTTCTTGCTGACACTGCAATTGTCACTCACAAGGTAAGCAACTTATGTAGATTTGCTTACCATTAAAATTACCTAAATTTCTGCACACAATAATTTCTCAAAAATCAACACTTTTACCAATTGTAAAAATAAACAGTAATTAACTATAAGCAATTTTGACCCATTGTTTTTTGATATAAATAGCAGTAAGTTTGATCAATAAAATCAGTCTCAGTACAACAATCAACTGTTACTCATTTCTTCCATCGCACCCAGCAAAGAATCTGTCGCTGTGTCTTCAGAATCTTAATAGTGCGCAACGAAGAAAACCCTCTCCGCAGTCCAACTGGTTCAAGTTCTAGCTGCGACGACCACTTGCAAACAGTTTATGTACTGTATGCATCCCAGCTTCCTACACTTACTTACAAAGTCAATTACTGGCAGTTTATGTACTGTCTGTAGAAACACATACACAAACATTTTGGTGACCCCGACAACGTTGAAGATCCTTGAGAAGTTGTCAACAAGGCGACATTAGAAGGACTTCAACTGTTCACAATACTAAAGTTGCCATTCCAAGGCAACTACGCATCAACACTACCATAGTGTGGGTCTGCAAGAAATCTCACCAAAAAACATTTTGGTGACCCCGACAACGTTGAAGATCCTTGAGAAGTTGTCAACAAGGCGACATTAGAAGGATTTCAACTGTTCACAATACTAAAGTTGCCAACCCAAGGCAACTACGCAGCAACACTACCATAGTGTGGGTCTGCAAGAAATCTTACCAAAAACATTTGGTGACCAAGACATCGTTGAATGATCCTGTAGAAATAGTCAACAAGGCGACATTAAAGGACTTCAACTGTCAACAGCCAACCAAGGCAATTACGCAGCAACACGATCTCGTGTGGGTCTGTAAATAAACAAAAACAAAATCACATCCAAAATTTTGTTTAAAAGAGAGCCTTACGAAGTTGTCAACTGGGCGACACTAAAGGACTTCGAAATACTAAAAGATTCTAACTGTCAACTTGGCGACATAGAATTATTACCTTAGTTGGTCATTTTGGCGACCAACAAACGGCAAATACTTTCACATGTACATTTACATAGCAGCAACACAACCTGTGTAGGTCTGCACAAATAATTGTCAATACATCAATTTGTTGGTATATATATAAAACATACGCAAAATTTATATAAAATAAAACGTTGGGTTCAGTACACGTGGTCAACATTGGCTGTTAAAAACAAGTTAAAGCAATTATTTATTTTCAAAACTCGAATTGTGATTCTTGATCTATACTTCTTCGACCAATATCGGTTGCGAATAGAAGCGTAATTCAGTCTAAGAAATTAGCAAATAAAACACTTCCAACGGGTCAGAAGTAAGACAAGATAATGGAGTTTGAAAAGGAAGATCGTGCTGCCGCCCAAAGGGCATTGGACTTACAAATTGATATCGGCCAAGAATTGACTAGAGTCATAAGGAATTACAAAAAAGACTCAGTAGAAATAAAGGCCCAAGCATTATATTTCCAATCAAAGGCAGCAGCACTTGAGAACGTTTGGGAGAAATACCAAGAGAACGAACGCAATGAAATGAATATGAGAACATTAAGCAATCGTATATAAAATACATTGCTGAGTTCAAAGAAAATGTGGATAAACAGAAACAATCCACAAGCCGACGAGTGGTAGAAAAAGCCACACCAAAGCCAAGTATAATCAACTATCAGCCTACGACGGCAGATGATAAGTTGATCTCCCTATATCGCCGACAAAAAGCGATTATAGCGTCACTAAAACGCTCGCTCAAAGAACAGACGGACGGACAAAAGTCAAGAGAATTGATAAATTCTCTTTGGGCCCATACACAAGAGGTTCACTTCCGCATTCACGAGGAGTGTGATGATCCAGAAGAGGCTGGGTACGACATGGAATCCTATCTCAAACTGGAAAAAGAAGTACAAAAAATCGTTAAAGGAAAATGCACGCACAGCCGAAATGCATTTACCGCGGGTTAGCGTCCCAAAATTCGACGGGGATTTGCTAAAGTGGACGCAATTTTTCGATTTATTTTCATGCATGGTTCATGAAACCAATATGCCCACGGTGAAAAAAATGTGGCATCTCAAAACCACAGTAACCAGGGAAGCTGAGAGACATTCGACATGTCGATCTCAAGGAAGAAAACTACTGGAGCGCATGGGGAATATTAAATGACGCTTACAATAATCCCAGAGACGTTGCAAATACGGTACTTAACCGGTTTCTTCATCATAATACCATCAATGACGATGTTAAATCAGTGAAGGAATTATATATAACAACGGTCGAATCCCTGGCATCATTAAAGGGATTAGGAATCGACATGTCCACTTGGGATCCCATTCTGTTGGCTATTATACAGAACAAGTTGGACACTAACAATAAAACCTTGTATGAGCAATCTCTTAGAAACTCAAAGGAATTACAAGCGTTAGACACCATGCTCCAATTTTTAGAACAAAGAATAAGAGTTCTAGGGGCTGGAAAAAAAGACACAAGGCTCCAAAAAAAGAGTCAAGGGCACGACATGCGCGTCGGCTGCCTCTGATAAGACACACAGATGTCAGTTTTGCAGAAATTAAAACCATGGGCTGTTTCGATGCCCGGACTTCCGAAACAAATCAGTATCCGAACGCTTAAATTGGAAACAAAAACAGAAGTTATGCGTCAACTGTTTTAGAAGTGACCATAGATCACAGGCTTGCACAGGGCGTACGTGCTTGAAATGTAACAAAAAACATAACACTCTGTTGCATTTGGAACGGCAAGCCATAATAATTACAATCTACTAGCCACAGCAAAAGTGGCAGTACAAGGAACCAACGGGCAGATTGCTAACTTTAGAGCACTGCTAGACTCAGGATCACAAATAAACTTGATATCTGAGAGGTTGGCCTCCATGCTGTCCCTAAAAATCCACAATACAACACTACGAATTGAAGGTATTGGAGGACAGCCACGAACCAGCAGATCACGAGTGAATTTGCTAGTAGAATCAACGTAAGATTTCGGCCGGAGGTCCAGTACTACAAGACACTGAATTTGGATGGATCGTGGCAGGAAAAATAAACGCGTCAACCGATTCAACAGCGATTTGTGCAGCCGCAACCATCGAAGATACAAATGCATTAATTGAGCGCTTTTGGACTCTAGACAACATGGAATCAGAAGAAAAGCCACGCACTCCAACAGAAGCACATTGCGAAGCCCACTTCTTACAAAACCTACAGTTGGCAGCAGATTTTATCGTTAAACTGCCATTTTCAGAGCATGCTTCAGCCCTGGGGGCGTCTATGGAAACCGCTACCAAAAGGTTTTTGGCACTGGAACGCAGGACCACAGCTGACAATTGGACAGGATATGTAAAGTTCATGACAGAATATGAGGAACTTGGACACATGAAGCAAGTGCCAGCATCCCAGATTCCAACGAACCATTATTTTATCCCGCATCATTGCGTCCTGAAACCGGAAAGCAGCACATCAACACTACGAGTTGTCTTTGACGCATCATGCAAAACGTCGACCGGAAAATCGTTAAACGACATATTACACAACTGGCCAACTGTTCAAAGTGAATTAATATCGATTTTTTGCTACGCTTTAGGCTTCACAAATACGTCTCCACAGCGGACATAGAGAAAAAGTACCGTCAAGTGTGGGTTAACCCAGAAAATCAATTTCATCAGTTAATTGTCTGGAGAAACAATCCATTAGACGAACTAAAGTATTATCGTCTAAAGACTGTCACATATGGTACAACGTCAGCACCATTTTTGGCTACTAAATGCTTGGACCATCTGGCAATCCAAAATAAGGACAAGCTTCCAGTAGGATCATCTGCATTGAAGGATGATTTCTATGTAGACGATTGTTTGACTGGTGCTAACTCCATTCAGGAAGCCAAGCAAGCTATGCAGGAGCTCGTCAAGATACTCCAACCTGCTGGATTCAAACTAAGGAAATGGTGCGCCAACAATGACCAGCTGGTACAAGGAATTCCCAAAGAGGAGATTGTTAGCGATGTGAAACTGGGTGACACATTGGATCATCACAGTGTAAAAACTCTTGGCATCATCTGGAAGCCAAAGGAAGACTAACTTTGTGGAAGAGCACAAAAGAGTCAAGCTATACATATTACCAAACGAGTAGTGTGTTCAGAACTCTCTCAAATCTTTGATCCGTTGGGATTATTTGCCCCTGTAGTGGTCATGGCAAAAATATTTATGCAACAGCTTTGGGAGTTAAAACTGGATTGGGATGACGAACTGTCAACTAAACTTCAAAATGAATGGAAGGAATATCGTAACGACATGCAGAAACTAAACTCAATGCAGATTCCAAGGCATATTCATGATTATCTACGATCAACGTACAAGAACAAACAGATTTGTGTCCGCCTAATGTGCTCAAAGTCTCGAGTGGCACCAACAGCAAAGCAATCTCTTCCTCTACTAGAACTTTGCGCTGCACTGTTAGGAGCAGAGCTCACCGCCAGAGTCAGGAAGGACTTGCGTATGAATCCTGAGACAGTTCCAGGATACTATTGGACGGACTCTACAGTCGTGATTGCTTAGATTAATGCCACTGCGTCTTCATACCATACATTTGTCGCAAACCGGATAGCCAAAATTCAGGCATATACAAGCCAAATCCAATGGCGTCATGTTTCATCGGCCATCAATGCAGCCGACGTTCTGTCACGAGGAACCACTGCGCGACAATTGGCGAGTCATAACTTATGGCTTTATGGACCATTATTTTTGCATGGTCCACGGGATAAATGGACAAGTTCTCCACCCATTTCTCATAGTAACCTGGAACGAAAGGCAAAACACGTCAGTCTTCCAGTTACACCAACAGCAAGAGGAGAAGAGCTGTATATGTGCAAACACAGTATTTATTTCCATAAGCTACAACGCATTGTAGCATATATGTTGCGCTTGAATGAGGCGCGAATGTTGATACTACGGAACATACAACATGTAGAGTTCGCGACGGACCTCAAACAATTACAACGCCACAACACAGTGGACAAGAAAAGCCCGATTACTTCATTGTCTCTCATACTGGGATCAGATGAAATCGTCCGAGTCGGTGGGAGATTGGAGCAATCTGAACTTCCGTACAACTCCAAACACCAGATTTTGTTGCCATATAATGATCCAATAGTAAAGATGCTACTAAGAGAAATCCATGAAGACAACAGGCATTGCGGCGCCCAGGCACTACGCGCCATTGCAAGACAACAATATTTGATTATAAACGACAAGATCATGGCGAGAAGCATCATCCACAGTTGTGTCAGATGCAACAAGGCGAAGCCGAAGTTGATGCATCAAATCATGGGGAATCTTCCAGTAGAAAGAGTCACTCAAGCCCGTCCATTTTTCAATGCAGGCGTAGACTACTGCGGACCAATTTGGATTCATCACAAAATCCGCGGCAAAAGGCCTGATAAGGCCGTGTTCTGTTGTTTCACAACAAAAGCGGTGCATCTGGAGTTGGTGAGTGATCTAACGACCGACGCATTCCTGGCTGCTCTTCGCCGATTTTTGAGCCAACGCGGGAAATGCCAGACCATTCACTGCGATAATGCAACCAATTTTATTGGTGCAAATAATAAATTAAAAGAATTGGAGGATGTCATCTTTACTGACAAGGCTCAGGACCAAATTATAAGTCACTGCAGCAAGAGACAAGTGGCATTCAAGTTCATACCTCCCAGAGCGCCATCATTTGGCGGACTTTGGGAAGCTGCCGTTAAATCTGCAAAACGATTACTAGTTACAACGACAGCAACAGCATCTCTGACATTTGAGGAACTAAATACGGTCATCGTTGAAATTGAAGCAATTCTCAATTCACGACCCATTACTCCGATGTCAAATGATACTACGGATACAACCGCCCTTACTCCAGGACATTTTCTGATTGGTGAACCATAAACCGCTTCACCCGACCCTAATTGTGAGCGTGATGAAAAATCATTAGCAAAACGCTGGGAATTGGTGTCTAGACTGAAGAAAGGATTCTGGAGACAATGGTCGCAGGAATACCTGCAAGAACTCCAAGTTCGTCACAAATGGAAAACAGCCTCCCCAAATATTAAAGAGGGATTACTTACAAAAATGGCTGTATCTGAATGGACAATGGTAATTTACTATGACTTGGGTCCATACTGGAGCGACATAAGAACATTTTCATCAGGTATTATGGAACTTGGTCATATGTGCCCCGAATTGCAAAATAGACAAGCATGCGAGTCAATGCTTCTACACTTTCAGCATCTTCACAACGAATTATCTTGCGAACAGTCTCTTGGGGTACTAGACTCTAATTACGCTCAAAAAATGTCCGAAGTCATCGAAAAAGTAAAAACCAATGAAGAATTCTTACTACATTTACTTCAAAATCAAACATCAATTGTTGACTCCACAATAAATGTAGTCAGGAAAACCAAAAGCGACACTGATAAGCGCCTCAAAATATTGGAGAAGCAATTGGATGCATTCAGTAAACAAAGAGGAAAATACACCGGCGCCCACTTAATACAATCCTTCTTGGTTCTTACAGCACAGCTGACGCTGCTCTCAGCGAGTCTGCAACGTATGCAATCAGAAATTCTAGATGTGATAAACGGCATCCGCCACCACACAATAAGTCCAATTCTTGTGACTCTTGAACAATTAAAAGAGCAACTTGATCAAATTCGGGATCATTTGCCACCTGATCAAATGCTGCCAGTTACTTCGGCAAATGCAATTCAACTATACAGAATCATGAGAGCCGAAGGAGCAATTACTAATACTCATGCCATATTCAGATTGACTATGCCACTGGCATCAACTAATCAACTTGAAGTTTTCATCATCGTCACAATCCCTGTGTGGGACTCAACCAATTGGAGCTTATTTGAACTAGAAACTCCAATAATAGCAGTCAACAAGCATAGAGATCAGTTCATGGGCCTTACTTCAGATGATCTGCGACGCTGTCTCACACTACCTCATAACGAATACATCTGCTTTGATCAGCAGGCCGTATTTAATGTCGACAGTCGTTGCAAATTTCAACTGTTTAACAACAAATCAAATACAATGTGCCATACAAGACACACAACAACAAAAATGATCTGGTCTAAAACCCATAACCCGAACACCTGGATCTTTGCAACAAACTCAGCATTGGAACTTCAGGCAGTCTGCAGCGGAATTCCATCAAATATACGACTTATGGGAACTGGCCTATCACTGGCCTCTGGATGCACGGCTCGCAATACAGAAATTAGTATCAGCACCTTTGATACCACAATCAGTGAAGTAACAACGACATACGCTCGCTTTGGCGACATCAGCCAGCCTGACATATCCAAAATTCCAATATTGGAACCAAACCCTCGCCCAACAGAGCAAGGCTATGCGGAGCTTGACGATCTACAACAACAACTAGCTGAAGTCAAATCTCAAAATCTATCAGAACAGCTCGACACGGTGCAGCACCATCATATCGCTGCTTATATTGCTCTAGTGATGTCAATTTTATTAATCATCACCTATGCCATCCGGAACAGACATCTGGTATGGAAACCCAGGACTACCACAACCACTGCAGAGGAAGTCTGCGAATCATCAATGCCTACACCCACTCCACGCCGATTTACATTAAACGTAAGCGATGGTTGAACAACTGTTCAACGGCCGGGAGAATGTTCAGTCGCAGCTATTTAATTGTAATAAACACATTTATTAATTATGTAATAATTAAACACAAATAAACGAAACGGAAACATTAAGTCAGGTCAGAACATTTAGCGACACCGCTGACCGCTGAGTCAGATATAATGCATATGCAATAAGCCGAATTGTCAGTAGAATTTCTTGCTGACACTGCAATTGTCACTCACAGGGCAAGCAACTTGTAGAATTGCTTACCATTACAATTACCTAAATTTCTCCACACAATAATTTCTCTAAATCAACACTTTTACCAATTGTAACAATAATCAGTAATTAACTATAAGCAATTTTGACCCATTGTTTTCGATATAAATAGCAGTAAGTTTGATCAATAAAATAAGTCTCAGTACAACAATCAACTGTTACTCATTTCTTCCATCGCACCCAGCAAAGAATCTGTCGCTGTGTCTTCAGAATCTTAATAGTGCGCAACGAAGAAAAACCCCTGTCCCACTATCATATTTACACATTTTATAGGAAATGACCTAAGCTTCTCAAAAAAAATTAATTTTTTTTTTTTAAATACCCATTTGGGACAAAATTGAAAAATAGCGGTTAATTTTGGAAAATAGGGGGTAATTTTAATTTTTTTATTTTTGTTATTTTTTTCAAAAAGTACATGAAAAATGCTTTAAAATGACATACTCACAATTTCAAGTCGATAAAGTTTTGTCATAGTTAAACGATTTTAAAAATATCAATGTCACTTAAAATGTCGAAACTTCCACCCCCCTAATTTCTAAAAATTTTTTTTAATGAGTTAATATTTTGGGAATTTATTACCTTCATATAGGATAACAATTCACCAAAGTATGAAGCCAATCCAAAAATTTTCATTTTTTGACTGGGACGTTTGAGATAGAACGCCCCATATATATGCATGCCCCATATGCTCGTATGGAGACATCGGCAAATCCATGTATCTCGATCGGTGACTTTGGCTCTGTAAAGACGAATCGTGGTATCTTTATAATCTGCAACTTCTTCAGGGATTATTTTAGTGCATCCCACATGGTTTCCAAATTCATTGGAATAGATTCATCCCAATCTAATCCTTTTAGCCATAGCTCTTGTAGTAGGATTTTTCCCCTGATTATTAAGGGACTTAACAGGCCGAGAGGATCAAATAATCGCGATGTCACCGAGAGAATGTTTCGTTTTGTCGCTCGGAGATCCATAAAAGAATCATCGATTCTAAATTGAAAGACGTCTTCTTTCGGCAACCAAACAATTCGCAGTGTTTTGGTTTTGTCTAATTCTGAGTTCACTATAGGCTTTGCTGTGCTTTCGGATGTGGAGATCTCAGGGCAGTTCGAGAACCATTTCGCCAACTCGAAACCTGCATCTATTAAAATATGAGAAACTTTAGACATAATTTTATGTAAGTCCTCAACGCAACCAGCACCAGACAACATATCATCGACGTAAAAGTCGTGCCTAATAACTTCAGCAGCTTTTCGGTGTGATGATTCGTTCATCTCACTCAGCTTTGTTAAACACCGTATAGCTAAAAATGGAGCTGGCGCAGTGCCATAAGTGACGGAATTTAACCTGAAGATTCTCAAAGAATCAGATGGATCTTTTCTCCTCACTATGAGCTGAAAATCTCTATCTGCTTCATCCACAATAACTTGACGGAACATCTTTTTAATGTCAGCTGTTTGAGCATATTTATTGAATCTGAATCGACGACGAATAATATAGCTCCTCTTGAATGGTGGGACCAACCATCAGAATGTCGTTCTACGCAACCTGAGTTGAAGTACGACAGGAGCCATCAAATACGACTCTTAACTTTGTAGACGTGCTTTCTGGTCGCAATACACATTGGTGCGGAATGAAATAGTGTGAAGATCTTGGAATTTTGTTGTTAGTTTCTGACATATGTCCCAACGCTACGTACTCTTCCATGAATTCCAAATACATTGATTTTAGTTCCGAATCTCTCGATAATTTTCTTTCGAGCGACAAAAAACGTCTTTTGGCAACCTCGATTGAAGTGCCAAGGGTTTTAGGATCTGATTTAAAGGGCAATCTTACTTTGAAACGACCAGAAGGTAATATTTACATATTTTCAACGAAATGTTTTTCACACAGCTGATGCATTGCTGTGGAAACTTTGATGGGGGAGGGCAAATCTTCAATGGACCAAAATCGCTGCAAGGTCCGGTCAATCGAGGCTATAACTTCTGCTTGGCAACTCAGATTGACCGTCATCTTCTGTTTGGTGTTTACATCAGGAGTGTACCGCCCGGATACAATCCATCCGAGGCTTGTCTTCTGAAGGATTGGACACTCAGGACCTTGCTTTATTTGCCCTACTGACAGAAGTTCAAAGAACGTTTCGGCTCCAATGAGCATATCAATTTTCTGCGGCTTGAAAAGATGGGATCCGCCAGTTGCAGGTTCTGTGGGATTTTCCAGCCACTAACATTGACCGTATGATCTGGCTGGTACCCAGAAATTGATTTCAGAATCCATAAGTCGAGTCAGAACTCGCTGCAATTGACTCGCGACTTCACCACATTGTGTATCTTTTTCTTAACTTGCGAATTAGATTGACCAAATCCAAGTAAGCTGATACAGGATTCTTCACGACGCAATTGCAATCGTTGAGCCATTTCTTCGGTCACAAAATTATTTTGTGACCCAGAGTCGAGCAAAGCTCGACACAAAATGAAGTCTCCATTTTTCGTTTTTACATGTATTCTATGTTCAAATCGCTTTCGACTTAATTTCCATACCATTTTATTAATATGTTATTTTAAAATATTTTATTTTAAAAATATGTATTGTTATATTATATCTCAAAACCCATGTAACCCCATAAGGCTAGTGCTTAAGTCGATAACAAAATTTATTTTGTCACAATACATCATACACATAGAAACACTTTGACATTGCTTTGATACTCAAGAGTTGTTCAAAAGTGAATCTATTCATACAAATTATGGTGACAAAATATAATAAAATATTTAAAAACTTTTTTGAAAGGAAACTTTGTATCATGAATAAGGCAAGTGAGCAAAATGTTATCAATCATTAGAATCGTTGAATAATCTACGTCTTCTGTTCTTTTTCCATTAAAATTTTGTAGGTTACTGAAAAATAAGTTAAAATAATGAAAATGTTTGTTGATTTCGAGAAAGACTTTCCTTTAGTAAAACAAAGGAACTGGCACTTTAAACAACCATTATTTCTTTGCTAAACCATGCTGACCAAAACGATTTTCACTGATTTTGAAAGAAAAATCACCAAGCGCACCAATCCCACATAAATAATTTATGAATTTTTGGCCCCCCCTTGATTGAAAGCTGGCTACGCCCTTGCCAATAATAGTATCTTTTTATTTTTAACAGGGTTCGCGCAATCCCTGACTGGCCTCTCTCGATGGGGTCGTCATGATATTTAAACAGGATTGCTTTAATTTGAGCTTCATTATTTTTGTCTATAATAATCACCTTATTTGTACCTTCTTGAGAGTACTATTGCCCGTTTTTAAATAATTTTGCAGGAGATAGATTCGAAAATTTGCTCACTTGGTGACATTTGGAATTGGGTAATGCCCTGAATTCCGGCTCCTGAATCAAGCCTTTGAAGAATTGACCTAAGTCGAATTTTCCATTAGAGAACAAGTCATCTACAAATCGTGAAACAACTTGTTTTCCTATTTTGAACAAACATTTACATTTATCGAGTTTTAGTTTCGGGTATTTTTTGACATCATTGTTGTTAAAAGTGTCATAGACTTTGTGCTTAATTTTTTCTTTTTCTTTATGCTCAAGCAATTTATTTGACATTTTCCTGTTTTTGTTGAGACCTTCAATATTTGTCAGTTTATGTTTATTAGCTCTCCAATTGTTATTCTGAAAGAGCATCTGCAACGTGGTTATCTTTCACCGTAAGGTATTGTACCTCAAATCAGATTCTTCTAAGTCTAACCGCATTCGTGTTAGCTTAGAGCTTGATTTTTTCATTGAAAATAAGTAAGTTAGTGGTCTATGATCTGTTTTTACAAGGAAATGTCTTCCATAAACGTAAGGTCTGAAGTGTTTTATTGCAGCTAATTCCTGCTCTGTTGTAGATTTATTGCTTTATCCTTGTGTGAAAGTTCTTGAAGCATATGCAACTGGTAGTTGTATACCATTGCTTTCTTGAGTAAGTACTGCTCCACAAGCGTGCTTACCGTCATCTGTAATGAAGCAAAATTCTTTTGCAAAATCTGGGTATTGCAATAATGTAGGCTCCATTAGTGCCATTATTAAATATTCAAATGCGTTATTGCATTCAGGAGTCCATTGGAATTTTTTTAAAGCTTTTTATGGTATTTATTGAATCTTCTCTAAATGAGACTAACAATAATTTTACAAATCTTAATCTAAACGAGAGCGTAAGTTTAAGTCGGCCCTGCTCGACTTCCGATATACCCGTTACTCAGGATATAAACATGTCCTAATTGTTGGAGATATGAGTTTCTTTCCAATTTCCGGGGGAGGCAACTCTTCTATAGCTCATCTGATCAGGAAATGAAGTATGGCTGATCGATAGGTAATAATTATTAAAATATATGTCTAGAGGTTCCAAACAATCTATTTTCGAAATTGTGGGTGATATGAGGTATTTTTTAAATTGCGGGGGCGTGAACTTTTCTATCGTTCATCTGATCAGGAAACGATGTATGGCGGATCGATAGGTAGTGATGATTAAAATATATGTCTAGGGGTTCGAATAATCTATTTTAAAAATTGAGGGAGATATGAGGTATTTTTCAAATTGCGGGGGCGGCAACTCTACTATCGTTCATCTGATCGAAAATGATGTACGGCGGATCGATAGGTAATGAGGATTAAGATATATGTCTAGAAGGTTTGAACAGTCTATTTTCAAAAATATGGAAGATATGAGTTTTTTTCAAATTGCGGGGCGGCAACTTTTCTATCGTTCATCTGATCAGGAAACGATGTACAGCGGATCGATAGGTAGTGATGATTAAAATATATGTTAAGAGGGTTCGAATAATCTATTTTCAAAATTGTGGGAAATATGAGATATTTTTCAAATTGGCGGGGGCGGCAACTCTACTATCGTTCATCTGATCGAAAAAAGATGTATGGCTGATCGATTGGTCATAATTATTAACGATGTATTGCGGATCGATAGGTAATGATGATTAAGTATATATGTCCAGAGGATTTGAACTGTCTATTTTCAAAATTGTGGGAGATAAGTGAGGTTTTTGTCAAATTGCGGGTGCGGGAGGGGCGTGGCAAAAATTTGAAACAAACTTTGATCTGCCTGCAAACAATACAAGTAACAGTGAAAATTTGGTAGCTCTAGCTCTTATAGTCTCTGAGATCTAGGTGTTCATACGGGCGGACGGACGGACGGACGGACGGACGGACAGACGGACATGTCTATATCGACTCGGCAATTGATGCTGATCAAGAATATATATACTTTATGGGTTCGGAGATGCTTCCTTCTGCCTGTTACATACATTTGCACGAACTTAGTATACCCTTTTTACTCTACGAGTAACGGGTATAAAAACTATTTATAAGAAAACTATCTCCAATTGGATGTAGTTTTGTGTTCAGCGGCCCTTTAGTACTATCGCTGAGTTGGGAGGTCTTTTCTTCGTTTTCGGGTATGCGTTGCTTGCTGGGTGAGAGATTGGGCAAGTTGATTAGGGTGGGCATGGAGCTTCTCGATATATTTGCGTTTTATTTGGGCTATTTCAGTATCGACCAATGGGATGTTGAGATCGTTGTGTATACAATCGTTTCGAATGTATAATGGCGCTCCTGTGAGGATTCTAAGAATTCGTGATTGTGCTTTTTGGAGGATGTCCACGCTGCTCGCACAGGCATTTCCACATAGCTGGGAGCCATACGTCCAAACAGGCTTTATGATGGTTTTATACAGTAAGACTTTATATTCCAGTTTTAATGGGGAACGGGAGTTAATAAGCCAGTGGAGGCTATTGCCTTCAGCTTTATTTGAAGTTTTTTCGAATCTATGTGTTTGCGCCAATAGCCTTCCGTCGAGGTGAATACCAAGGTATACAACATCACTTGATTGTGGATCAAGGTCACGTTTAGGTAAAGGGGGGGACAGGTGCTTCTGTTGAATGTGAACGTGACATATTTACACTTCTGGTTGTTAATCCTTATTCACAATTGGCCAGCCACTCTTCTACTTCAGCTAGGTGGCTTGCCAAAAGTCTTGTTGCGTTAATTGGACATCGTGATCTGCTTAGAATTGCCGTATCCGCAAATTTGGATATTGTAAGTCGGGGGCTCTGTTGGGATGTCAGCAGTGTATAATACATAAAGAAAACGGCCAAGAACGCTACCCTGTGGCACTCCGGCTCCAATGGTGAACTCTTTGCGTAGTGTACTCGTTATGACGTATAGAAAAATACCTGTTACTGACGTAGCATTCGAGGAGTTTATTTGTGTTCCGGCGGAAGCAGTGTCTTCACTTGAAGATAAGACCTTCCAGCTAGACACGGTCAAAATGCTTGTGCAACATCTAGGAAAATTGCGGAGCAGTATTCGTGTGCTCAAACGTCCGAATATCTGAAAGTTAGGCGGTTGACTCGTTCAATGGTCCCGTGTTTTGCCCGGAACCGAAATTGGCGAGATGGAATGATATTTTGTGCATGAGAATCAATTTTGCGGAGTAAGATCTTCTCAAATAATTTTGATAAACAAGGTGTAGGCTAATGGGTCTATAAGACGACGCTTGTGTTTATCCTTTCCTAGTTTGTGAATCATTATGATTGTGGACTTTTTCCAGTGATTTGGAAAGTATCCACATCGCAGAACAGCATTGAAAAGTCTGGAGATATAGTTAATGGCTGGAATTGGAAGTTCCATAATCATTTTTGGCGTAACGAGATCATGTCCTGGTGCTTTTCTCGGATTAAGTTCTCTTATTAGGTTTCTTATTTCAGACGAGTGAACTTTGATTGGGTAAGCTTGTGTGGCAGTTGAAATTGATGGGAGCACAAATCCATTTGTTGGTGGATTAGGCATGAAAACATTTTTAGGTGAAGTGCAAATACATTTGCCTTTTCTTCGCACTACGGGCCCATCTTCCTCTCATCCCTTAAAGGCGTGTCTATCTTTGCAGGTGGCTTTATGCTCTCGTGTGTTTCCATAAAGGAAATTTTGTGCTTGTAGGCGACAACTTATCTATGTAACGCCTTTGGGCTTTTGGTTCTTTAGTTTCAGGGCTCTGCTAAGTTTGCCGTTCTGCTTCTCTCAGCCGATTCTTTGCAGCAGGTGACCTATTGCTCTGCCATTCACTTCTCGCACGGCGTTTTCTCAGTGACGAGCCGCTATATGTAGCTGTTGGTTAATCTACTACCTTCCTTCGATGTTGTTGTTTTTGCTGTTTGAGGGTTCGAGTGATAAGCTGCAGCTGTAATGATGGAGTTAAGTGTTTCGACGGAATTTCTCGATGTCTTCTTTGTTGTTGATGGTTGAATCAGTTCGATGTGACTGCTAATATATTTTTTGTATTTAGCCAGTTCGTCTTGTGGGGTGTCAGGCGCCGAGGATATTCGATGATCAGAGGGCTCTCCAGAAGGGTAAAAATAATTGGGGAATGGTCTGACGACAAATCTGCTAATGCTTCTGCAGTAACCAAGTTACGTGGAATTTTTCTTGTTATGGCGAAGTCTATAAGGTCGGGAATTTTTTTTGGATCTGCTGGCCAATATGTAGGCCTACCCGGTGATACATAGTCGAGTTTGTTCGATGCTCGCGTGAGTGCGTTGTATAGTTGCTTTCCTTTGGGGTTAGTTAGTCCCAGTGGGGATGTTTGGAATTATAGTCACCTGCAGCTATGAAGCGTTGACCCAGTGTATTGAAGAAGTCTATAAATTGATTTTCCGATATTGCGAAACGTGGGGGACAATAAACTGCCGACACAGTAATATTTCCTCGCTTTGATTCCACGCATTTCGATGTAGCTTGCATGTAGTTTTCCGCAAATCCAGGTAGTTGGT
The DNA here is from genome assembly GCA_018904225.1 of Lordiphosa mommai. Classification (NCBI taxonomy): domain Eukaryota; kingdom Metazoa; phylum Arthropoda; class Insecta; order Diptera; family Drosophilidae; genus Lordiphosa; species Lordiphosa mommai. Next base: position 106,507 of record JAEIFT010000602.1, read on the forward strand.
AATGTTTAATGCGGTTTATGACTAGGATGCCAGTTCCGCTATGAGCTTTACCATCTGGGTGATTTGTGCCGTAAAAGCATACCCCGATAATTGAAAATTGTATCTTTCCGTAAGATGAGTTTCTGCAAGCAGCATTATGTCGATTTCATTGTCTTATAAGAACTTTAAAGCTCCAGTTTGTGGCGAGAAATGCCATTTGCATTCAAAATTTTTAATTTTTCTTTCCATTTGTTCGCTGCATTTTGTTTTGCGTATATACAATAAAAATCTTTCAGAGTTTGGCTGCAACGAGAGAAACATTGATTCTAGTTTACTAAAGATTGATGATTGTTCCGCTTGGTTTTGTGCTAATTTGCAGAGTCGGCTGTGTTTGTGCTCGTGTAATATTAGTTGTGGGTGCGGATCTATCTGTTCCGAGTTTGAGGGCGCTTGCAAAGGAAACGCCTTGGGTAGCTCTGTTGGGGCAAATGTTGTGATCTAGCAGCTTTGGTGAAGAAAACACCCGGTGTGTTAAAGATTTACGTTTCCATACGAACGGGCTGTTTCTATGCGTGTATTAATCCTGCTCTTCAGATCTTTGCAGACTTGGCAGCCTCTGTAGTTTGCAGTGTGGTTACCTCCACAGTTGCTACACCTTTTCGCGGTCGGATCCCTCCTTGTTTGCTGGGCAACAGCGCAGTTTCTAGTGAAGCTCTCCGCATGCAACACAAACTGGTACCAAAGTACAGTAGGCTTTAGGTGCCCAAATTCTTGGCAGTTGGTGCATTGCACTGGACTTGTACGTTTGTGCGGCCCTCCCAGTAATTTCCACGAGCAACAAAAACCGTAGTTTGTAAATTGGGTGCACCTCATTTTTTTTTTTTTTTAGCTTTGTCTTCCGGGCTTAGTTCCACTTTGAATATGTGGTTGGAGGTTTTGTCCCTGTTCATAAGGTTTATTACGGATTTTCCTCAACCTGTTCAACCACGGAAAACCAACTTCCTCTGATGGTACACTTGGATTCAATGCGCTTTTGATAACGACTTGTAGGCCTTTGCTACTTTTATTGGTAAGTGTAGAAGTTCTTTTAGTTATCTCTTAGAATTTTTATCCTCAGTATTAACTTGGAGCTTTGTTTCAGAATATTTCCTTTGCTGACGGATGTTACTGTAGAAGTTATTATTGCCTAATAGCGGGACAAGTTTTGTTACCAGGGCTGCACAATTGTTGTCCCTTTTGTAATTGGTAGGCTTTAGTTTATTCTGACTTTACTTTTTTTCTCAGCGTCAAGCTGTTGACCAAGAATTTGGAACCTATTTCCAGATAGGGGATCTTTGTCCATAGGTTTATCGCTTTTCTTGTTGATTTTCGGGTGTTGCCACTTTTTTTTTGTGGGTTGTGTTGGAATTGAATTGCTGAATCTGATGTGATTTTGTGGCTATGAAACCTGCAAGAAACCCCGCCACTTTTGGCATAAAAATAAATAAGAGACAAATCTGGTGTACCCGTGATTTAGTAACTGTGATTGACCATATCGGCGTAACTGTGATTAAGTCACAGTGACTGGCAGTCATCAAATCACACTGTTACTCAAATATGCAGTCACTTTGTTTGATTTGACGATTGCCAGTGACTGTGACTTAATCACAGACACGCCGGGTTATCGATCCCTAACTTATAGTGTGGCTGAAAACACACGCATTTCCGAGAATTCAGTCAGAATTATTTTTTTCTACAAATGGGATCGCCACAGCACGGCTTTTACTGGCATAATGTGAGAGTGAAATGCTATGAGAACTTTATTTGTGATTTGGTTAAAAAAAAATGAAGAAATTTAAATAAAGTGCAACTTTCCCTTGTGTTCACAGTGCCATTGTATCTCCATACGAACAAAATAATACACAGAAATACGGTTTCAGATGCACATTGAATTCCCTTGCTTGGGGTTGTGTTATTTTGTCCAGTCTTTGTTGCGGATGGGAAAAAGTGTAGCCACCATCCATACATGGGCATATGAATGGGTACATTAATCTTTATTATAATAATAAATATTTTTTACCATCAAAGTGCAAAAATAAATTCTATGCTTGCCAATTTATTTTTAGAACCGAACCCCATCAATAAGAAAACAGGGTTAGGTTGGGTTCGGGTTCTCGTGATTATTTCTAATGGGGTTCAGTTCCCGGTTCGGTTCAGGGATCACCAGAGCCTGAACGGTTTGCAACCCTGATTTTTTTATTATCAATGATTTAAAATTTTGTAATATCTGATATCTATATCCTATATATATTTTACTGGTTAAATCAGTTGGAGTAAAGTTTTTCAAGTGTATTAAACTTCGGCACAGTCGAAGTTAGCTTTGCCTTCCTTTGATATAGAAAACCTAAGAACTTTTATTTATGCCTTTAACAGTGGTCAGTGGTATTCTTTTAAAAGAACATCTCGCTGCTGTTCCAAACTGCTTGAAAGTATAAAATTATTATTTTTGAAATTACCATATTGCTTGTCAGAAGTGGTCAGGTTGTATATTAGTTATAACATTTTAACCTGCATGTCCTATGCGCCTGAATTGGTTCAAGCAACACTTGCATGGAGAGACCACTGAAACTCTGGAGATGGCAGCAAAACTGCTGATGAGGAAATCGGTGATTTCCGAAACAGCTGTACGAGGAACCATGCTCACTTTGGTGTTGTTGGTACTACATTTTCAAATGTTATGGAAACATAACATTTACATGACCTCGAGCCGGCTAGTCCCAATTTCAAGCAAACAGAAAGGTCGATAAACACTTTTAACACTTGGAAAACTTTACTCCAACTGATTTAACTAGAAAAATATACATAGAATATAGATATCAGATATTTAAAATTCTTAGATCGTTGATAATAAAAATTTGATACCATAAAAAAACTTTTCTTAGTAAAACACATTTTCCGACCAATCGGTCCTATGGCAGCTATATTCTATAGTCATCCGATTTTGATAAATTTTTTCAAAAGCATATAAAACTAATATATACCAAGATTGGGGACGCTAGGATAAGAAACAAAAAAGTTTTTCTCACTAGAAGTAGTTTTTTGACCGAATGTTTATATGGTAGCTATATACTATCGTCATCCGATTTGGATAAATTTTTTCAGAATTGTGTGGAAACATATAAAACAAATATATACTACGATTCGAGACGCTACGATGGAAATCAAAAAAGTTTTTCTCACAAAGACTTATTATTCGACAGATCGTTCCTATGGCAGTTATATGCTATAGTGATCGGATTTTGATGCATTTTTCCAGAACTATGTGAAAGCATATAAAACTAACATATACCAAGTTTAGTGACGCTACGATGGAAAACAAAAAAGTTTTTCAAACTAGAACTAGTTCATAGACCGATCGTTCCTATGGCAGCTATATGATATAGTCATCCGATCCGGCCGGTTCCAACATATTAGTTGCGTGCAGTAAAAAGAAGACTCTGTGCAAAAGTTCAGCTCGATAGCATTAAAACTGAGGGACTAGTTTGCGTAGAAACAGACAGACAGACGGACAGACAGACAGACGGACAGACGGACAGACGGACGGACGGACTGACGGAAATAAACTCGGCTCGTATATATAGTTTATGAGGTCGGAAATGAATATTTCTATGCGTTACAAGAAGGAAAAGCTAACTTCGACTGTGCCGAAGTTTTAATACACTTGAAAAACTTTACTCCAACTGATTTAACCAGTAAAATATATATAGATATAGATATCAGATATTAAAAATTTTAAATCATTTGATAATAAAAATTTGATACCATAAAAAAAAACTTTTCTTAGTAAAACACATTTCCCACCGATCGGTCCTATGGAAGCTATCATCCGATTTTAATAAATTTTTTCAAAATTATGTGAAAGCATATATTGCTAATATATACTAAGATTGGGGACTCTACGATAGAAAACAAAAAAGTTTTTCTCACTAGCACTAGTTTTTTGAAGGACCGTTTCTATGGCATCTATATAATATAGTCATCCGATTTTGATAAACTTTTACTGTATTATATGAAAGCATATAAAACTAATATATACCAATATAAGTGACGCTACGATGGAAAACAAAAAAGTTTTTTTTTCACTAGAACTAGTTTTTTGACCGACCGTTTCTATGGCAGCTAAATGATATAATCATCCGACCCGGCCGGTTCCGACATATTAGTTGCGTGCAGTAAAAAGAAGATTCTGTACAAAATTTCAGCTCGATAGCTTTAAAACTGAGGGACTAGTTCGCGTAGAAACAGACAGACGGACGGACGGACAGACGGATTTCAAGTCCTGATCAAGAATGTATACAGTTTATGGGTTCGGAAATGAATATTTCTATGCGTTACAAACTTGTGGGCAAAATTAATATACACTTTTCAAGTGAATAATGATTAGATAAATATGAAGCATTCACTAAAAAATTTTTAAGCCGATTGTGATGCCAATATTTTCAGCACAGATTCTCAGATAGGCAATGATTTGATATTTTGAATTTTTATTAATTACACAGGGCAACAGCCATTTTGGTCTGGCCTTCTGGATGCAAAATTCTGTTCCTGTACTGTGCCCTGATTCCAAACTGGTCTCGGTTTTTTTTTCCATCAGCTCTTGTTTGCGAGAAATCGAGGAAAAACCAATTTGCTGTTTTTTAGCTTATGGAAAATTATGGGGGTCTCACCAAGCCCAAATTTGTAGGTTTATAAGTTTTATGCGGTACTACATACATCAATGCAGCCATAAAAATCAAGCGAGCCGCATCAGCAAACCCGAAATGTGACTAAATTGAAGATAATTTTTTTACAAAATTTTCCCCCAAAGTTTTTTTTGGTTTAATTTGATTCAATAACCGTTTTTTTGTGGTCCACCTACCAGTATGTCACCACTTAAATCAAATTAAAACTAAAAAATTTGAATTTTGGTGAAATTTTTTTTTAAATCTAGTACTGCCGGAATGTTATTGTACATTTGTTTGACTATTAATGTAAGAACTATGCTAAATCGAGAAACCTTTTCATATTTCCTATACACATTTTGTGAATTAATCAAGTAGTCCGCCATAAAATTTAAATCACCTTTTCGTGAAAAAACGGCTGTAGCTTAGTCTAACAAGCTGATAAAGTGCAACAAAAATTCGTAAAAATAGCGGATAAGTTAGGCTATATGCTTAAATTGTTGTTTTAATTTTACGATTTATGCACTAGGTTGTAGATGACGGTTTATTTTGTAAAATTTGCTATAAATTGAAAAAAATTATCTCCAAGGTCCAATTTAGTCACTTTCGGGTTTGCTGATGCGGCTCGCTTGATTTTTATGGCTGCATTGATGTATGTAGTACCGCATAAAACTTATAAACCTACAAATTTGCGCTTGGTGTGACCCCCATAATTTTCCATAAGCTAAAAAAACAGCAAATTTTGTTTTCCGCGATTTCTCGCAAACAAGAGCTGATGGAAAAAACCGAGACCAGTTTTGGAATCAGGGCACAGAACAGGAACAGAATTTTGCATCAGAAGGCCAGACCTCACAAAAGTGGTCATTTTGTTGCCCTGTGTTATTAAAGATTTTTATTATTTTTTCATCGTTAATAATAATTTTGATTAATTTAGTTTATAATAAAAAATCAACAATAATTAGTTACTTGTAGAGTTTTATTTGAAAAATCATTGATGATGTTTTATTTCGAGTATTATTTTATTTACTCAAGCTTAACGATTATTCTCAAAGCATACAAATTATTAGGGATTGTTTTGCTTGAAAATCAAGAATTTTAATCCTAATAAGAATTTGTTTTCGGAGTTAGAATTGTTATACAAATTAGGCGGGGGTTTTTAAAGGGGCGCGATATAAATGTCTTCGATGGTTAAAAAGATTGTGGCCGCTACGATAGAAAACAAAAAAGATTTTCTTACTAGAAGTAGTTTTTTGACCGACCGTTCTATGGGAGCTATATAATATAGACATCCGATTTTGATGAATTTTCCTGTATCATGTGAAAGCATATAAAACTAACATACACCATGATTAGTGACGCTACGAAGGAAAACAAAAAAGTTTTTTTTACTAGAACTAGTTTTTTAACCGACCGTTTCAATGGCTGCTATATGCTATAGTCATCCGATTTTGATCAATTTTTCCATAAATGTGTGGAAGCATATTTAACCATCATATACCAAGATTAGTGACGCTACGATGGAAAACAACAAAAAGTTTTTCTCACTAGAACTAGTTTTTTGACCGACTGTTTCTATGGCAGCTAAATATAGTCATCCGATCCGGCCGGTTCCGACATATTAGTTGCGTGCAGTAAAAAGAAGACTCTGTGCAAAATTTGAGCTCGATAGCTTCAAAACTGAGGGACTAGTTCGCGTAGAAACAGACAGACGTACGGACGGACAGACGGACGGACGGACAGACGGAATTGAACTCAGCTCGTCGTCCTGATCAAGAATATATATAGTTTATGTGGGCGGAAACGAATATTTCTATGCGTTACAAACTTCTGGGCAAAATTTATATACACTTTTCAAGTGTATAAAAAAATCGTAATTATTTTTGAGTTACTTTGGAGGACAAACGGAGTTGACTAAGAATCACCCTTTGGCCACAGCTCACAGGTACTGTTGTGCGGTCGGAGTGTATAAGTGCAGCAATTCGTTTGCTCAGACCAGCTGCACACGCACTCGTCGGCGCACACAGCAGCCGAGTTTTTATACCCTTGCAGAGGGTATATTAAAATTGTCACGATGTTTGTAACGCAGTGAAGGAAGCATTTCCGACCACATAAAGTATATATATTCTTGATCAGCATGACGAGCTGAGTTCATTTCCGGTTGTCCGTCTGTCCGTCTGTCCGTCCGTCCGTCTGTCCGTCTGTTTCTATGCTATCTCCTCCCTCAGTTTTGAAACTATCTTGACCAAACTTTGCTAAAAGTCTTTGTCGGAATCGGCCGGATCGGATGACTATCCTTATAGCTGCCATAGGAACGATCGGTCCAAAAACTAGTTCTAATGAGAAAAACTTTTTTGTTTTCCATCGTAGCGTCACCAATCGTGGTATATATAAGTTTTATATGATTCCACACAATTCTGAAAAAATTGATCAAAATCGGATGACTATAGCATATAGCTGCCATATAAACGTTCGGTCCAAAAACTGGTACTAGTGAGAAAAACTTTTTTGTTTTCCATCGTAGCACCACCAATCGTGGTATATATTAGTTTTATATACTTCCACACAATTCTGGAAAAATTATCGGAATCGGATAACTATAGCATATAGCTGACATAGGAACGATCGGTCCAAAAACAAGTTCTAGTGAGAAAAACTTCTTTGTTTTCCATTGTAGCGTCACCAATCGTGGTATATATTAGTTTTATATGCTTTCACATAATTCTGGAAAAATTTATCAAAATCGGATGACTATAGCATATAGCTGCCATAGGAACGATCGGTCCAAAAACTAATTCTAATGAGAAAAACTTTTTTGTTATCAATGGTAGCGCCTTTCAAAAACTGCAAGAAGTTTTAAAACATCGGCGTAGCCGATGTTAGCCTTCTATTTTTTTGTTTCTTTTTATGTACATTTTAACTAACCGACATACATAGCTGATAAGGGATTTCCGCAGGGAGCATAAGCTAAGCAAGAGATCAAATTATGTTTATGAGTTTTAATTTTTTTTTGTTGAAGTACCGTTAAAGCAAATTTTGTAGTCTTAATTTAACCACATTCACATACAAGAATTAGTTTGAGTGATTTTGTCATGAGCGTTTTATAACCCGGTTGTCTTGGTTGGTGACTTAGATGCTTTGCAAGAGCAGCAACGAAACTGCTGTTCAGTCGCAAAAAGGTCATTCAACTTTTATATTTAGTTCTTAGAGCAAAACAGCTTCGCTGCCAACCCTTCAGTTCCGCTCAGGCCTGAATCAGACCTGAATTCAGGCCTGAAATGAAGGACTGGTCATGAATTCATGGCAGCCTTTATATGAGTTTCAGGCATGAATTTAACATAGGCATGGCCTAATACTTCATGACGTTCGCTTCTTTTAGCCATGAGAAGCATGGGTGAACTCATGGATGAGTTTCATGAATGATTTCACTGATGATTTAAGGTCGATTTCATGAGTGATTTCTGGGGTGATTTTAGATCGAATTCATGGCAGCAAAAAAAAAATTTGTACTGGTGGAGGGAGTGGGGGAGGGGTAAAGTTCTAACTCCACACCCCAGTGTCTGCCCCGCCTCCCCCACCTCAGATTTTTTTATCTAATATTAATTCTCATGGTGAACCAACGCCGCTCTGAAAATAAACTAAGAAATATAAATATTATTTAACACAGATTACCTTGTCTGGGGATCGAACTCGGGACTTAGCACAAATCGAATGACGTCTCAACCAGTCAGCCACCGCACGCGTGCGGGCAAAACGCTAAAGAGGCTACTTATAGAGCAACATTGTTTGTCTCTTTCCTGCTTATGCACACGTTACGCACACTTTTTGCATTCGTTTTGCTTCGTTGTTGTTTTTTTCGGCCTACGTTGCGTGAGAGAGTCAGCGTGCTGCTGCATTCTCTCTCTCGCTCTTTTTTGTTATGTTTAGGCACAAAATTACAATAATTATTTTATAAAAAAATATATCATTTTTTGAATAAATAACACTGTTCAGCTCAAAAAGTATCCCGAACATTTTAACTGTTCCTCTACCCATGCTGAATACGAGTTGATAAGCCAAAGTCATATCTTAGTTTCCATTTCCAAGAAATTGCGGAAAAAGCATATTTTAGGTTTTTTGACCTATTCGAATTTTCAGAGGCCACACTAACCATAAGTTGATGGATTTATGAAGCCTATTTGATAGTAAACATGTCAATGCAACTGAGAAAAATCAAACACGCGGTAAAAGTAAAGCCAAAAGAGTGGAAAATTGCCTCTGAAGTCAAGTTTTTCTATTTTTATAGCGTTTTTATCAAACTAAATCATCTGCTACAAGCCAGTGGATTGGTCTGATATTTTTTGCAACCACATTATCATATAGTTTAACATATGCACTAATTATGGTAATTTTGCTGAATTTATGACAGGTACATTGTCAACGTAAGAAAATCAACGTTTCATTTTATGGGAGGACAACTAGATTTCAACCCAAAATTTTTTATAGGAATTATCAAAAGGCTACTTGATATAACATTGGCTTAAGTAAATATTTATCCAAATGTAGACTTATAACATTCATGGAATGCTTGGTTAAGTTTTGCTGGTTGTGGAAGCATGACGGAATTATAAAAAAGTTAAGTTAAATTATATGACGCTAAAATAAATGAAGGTATTTTCGACGGTCCTCAAATAAGAAATTTATTCAATGATGTTATAGACTCTTAGAAGGAAAACAAAAATTATAAATTTATTTTAAAATAAAAATCTATTTTAAAAAAGAGAAGAAAAACGAGCATCGAAAATAAGAGGAGTGAAAATTATTCTCAGCTAAATTAAAATATGTTATCATCATTTCAAAGTCTGGGTTGCAATATGTCCTCAAACATTTTTTTTTTGCATTTCTATATGGATATTATTGGGCCTAAAGCTTTTCATTTACTTTGAAACAATTTTTGAATTATAAATGCTGAACCCCAAAAGTCAAAAGAGGATTTTAGAACAAAACAGCAGTGGCAGTCCAAATTTGCAGTACAGCGTAACAAAGCATTTAAACTGTTCAAATCACTGTAAGTTTATTTAAAATTGAACAATCTTTTTTTGGCATCATAAAACAAATTTACTTACTTTCTCTATCTTAACGTAGCATTCCTTGAATGTTATTAGACTACATTTGGATAAAAATTTACTTAAGCCAATGTTATATCAAGTAGCCTTTTGATTGTTCCTATAAAAATTTGGGGTTGGAATCTAGTTGTCCTCCTATAAAATTTAATGTTAATTTTCGGTTAAAAAAGGCTCTTACGTTGCCAATTTACCTGTCATAAATTTAAAAAAATTGCCATAATTAGTGCATATGTTAAACTATATGATTGTGTGGTTGCAAAAAATATCCGACCAATCTACTGGCTTGTAGCAGATGATTTAGTTTAACAAAAACGCTATAAAAATAGAAAAACTTGACTTCAGAGGCAATTTTCCACTCCTTTGGCTTTACTTTTACCGCGTGTTTGATTTTTCTCAGTTGCATTGACATGTTTACTATCAAATAGGCTTCATAAACCCATCAACTTATGGTTAGTGTGGCCTCCATAAATTCGAATAGGTCAAAAAACCTAAAATATGCTTTTTCCGCAATTTCTTGGAAATGGAAACTAAGATATGACTTTGGCATATCAACTCGTATTCAGCATGGGTAGAGGAACAGTAATTAGTTTAAAATGTTCGGGATACTCACAAAAGGTCTCATTTTGTAGAACTGTGTAATTATTCATATAATTAATTATATATATATATTCTGAATTTTATAATAAATTCTGATTTTTTCGCCACAACATTTGAGTTGCGAATATGAGCAGAATATCGGTCATGAAATTGCAGCGCCAACTCAGCTCTGAATTCACCCATGAGTTCAGCCATGAAAGGGAGCAATTGCTCCCGCTGGAACTGAAGGGTAGGGTCCACTTGTAAAGGTTTGGCAAATATTGCGCAATTTCTAAAATTCAAAAATCCCGGAAAATGGTCAACCCAGATTATGAAGTTGGTTTAAGTGTCCAACCTTCTTCTCAATGTTTACTGTGCAAAAAGAAATTTAACCTTCCACATCCTATAAAACTAGCTGTGATCAGAAATCCAACAGTCTCAACAGACACTATTTCCCAAAACTCTAGACAGCAGGCTAAAACCATTGATTCCCCGGCAAACGCAAGACCAACCGCAAGTGCGACGACTCAAGCAAATTTAAATTCACTGCAATTGAACACTATGGTAGCACAAGCAACCCAAGTAATGCAAAATGATCTGCTTACGCAATTGACTGCGCGAATGACACAGCTCATACAGTCGACAATAACCGCACAATTAGAGCCAGCAATTGCTCAAGTTCAGGCTCTTAATCAATCGTTTTTGTCTGTCCCGAGAATAGAAACAGGAGTAGGAAATGAGCAACTCAGTTCGATTGCTCCGTCACCTCTACCAGCGCCAAGTTCGCATTCGGATTTGCTGCAGCGACCCGATAAGGTAAGTCATATCCTAAACTGCTGGAAATTGCGATTTAGCGGCAATCCTGAGGGTGTTAGTGTTGACAATTTCATTTATAGGGTAGAAGCGTTAACCTATCAAACGCTTGAAGGAAATTTTCCCGTGCTTTGTGGCAGCGCTAGCTTGCTTTTTGATGGGAAGGCGCGCGAATTCTATTGGCGATTCCATAAGTCAGCACAAATTATGCGTTGGGATAGGCTGTGTGAAGCACTCCGGAAACAATTTCGAGACTCGCGTACCGATATTGATATAAGGGAAGCAATTAGAGACCGGAAACAGCGCGAAAAAGAAAATTTCGATACATATTATGATGCCGTGGAGCAGCTAATGGACAGTTTGGAAACGCCGATGTCTGAACAAGCCATCATAGAAACGCGCAGAAGAAATTTAATACCAGAAATTCGACATGAACTTTTAAACTTGCAAATAAATTCGGTTGCATTTCTCCGTGAGGTTTGTCGTCGTAGAGAATCTTTTCTGGAAGATGTTAGGTGAGAGCACGGATATCAAAAGACTGTTCCTTACCGAAAACAAGTTGCCGAGTTAGTTGAAGAAGCTCAGTCTGATGATGCAATGGAGTTTTCCGTGGTCGAAGGAGACGAAGAGATTGGGGCTATGGCATTGATATGCTGGAATTGCAGAAAAGAGGGTCACAGGTACCAGGATTGTGATTCCAAACGCAGAATATTTTGTTATGGTTGTGGTGCCCAAAATACATATAAGACTTCTTGTGGCAAGTGTCAAAAAAACTTGAAGCTGAACACACAGCCACGGCTGCCACAGTGTGTTCAACGCAAAAAATCGACGAATGCTGCTTAAATCAGACTGAAACACAAAAATTAATTTTTTCTGACGTGTCAAAATGTGTGGATGTGGATTTACCCGAAATGTGGCCACAGAAACTCAAATCCTACCCAAATATTACCATTTCAAATGGCGTAGTAGCCAATAGCATGAGATCCTTAATGCTATTCGGGAAAAGAAAAATGATAAACGCCTATATGCGGAAGTTCATCTACTTGATCGAGTTGTTCTTTGTCTAATGGATACTGGAGCCGCCATGAGTTGCATTGGTGGTCAGTTAGCCAAACAAATAATTCACGAAAGAATGCCATTTAAAAGAGTAGGGGGCAATGCATGTACAGCGGACGGTAGTAAGCAAGAGATTGTAGGTCGATTTAAAACCGTTGTAAAGTATCAAAATCAGGTTAGGGATATTGATTTGCACATAATTCCTTCCCTCAGTCAGGACCTTTATCTTGGCATTGACTTCTGGTCAGTTTTTAATTTACGGCCACCAACTTTACAGATATCAGAACTAACCTCTGAATCTCATGATTTGTCCCCATCTCAACGGGAGAGCCTTCAGAAAGTCATTGACCAATTTCCCTCTTTTACCATTTCCGGACTTGGAAGGACACGAAATTGATGTTGGTAACGCCAAGCCAATTAAACAGCGTCATTTCCCCATATCTCCAGCACTTGAAAAGCTGTTATATGCCGAAGTGGATCGAATGCTTGAATTAGGTGTTATCGAAGAGTCTGACAGTGCATGGTCGTCCCCTGTAGTTTAAGTCCAAAAACCTGGCAAAATCCGTCTCAGTTTGGACAGCAGATAAGTCTGCTGCCCTCCTCCACACGCGATCTCTGAGACTCGAAAAAACGCATAAGGTATTTCCTTTGTTTATTTAGATGACCTTTTAATAGTCTCCGACAGCTTCGAATCGCATTTGTCGGTTTTGAATCAAGTCGCAAGTCACATAAGATCAGCTGGTATAACGCTCAATGTTGAGAAGAGCAAATTTTGCATGCGACACGTCAAATATTTGGGACATATAGTTGGTGAGGGTGTTATTCCTTACAGACCCGGAAAAGATCTCGGCAATGACAAACTTCCCCCTACCTCGAACTCTAAAGGCACTTAGGAGTTTTCTCGGAATGGTTGGGTGGTATAGAAAATTTATAAGTAATTTTGCTTCAATATCTGCTCCACTCACCGACTTATTAAAACCTCGACAAAAATTTCTCATGACTCCAGAAGGTGAACAATCTTTCGAAAAGCTTAAATCAATGCTTTGCTCTGAACCAGTACTCCGCAGTCCCGATTTTAATAAGCCATTTTATGTACACTGCGACGCTAGCAAAACAGGTGTAGGTGGAGTATTGGTACAGAAGACGGATGATGGAGATGAATATCCCATAGCTTTTGTGTCCAAGAAACTTAACAAGGCACAAAAAAATTATTCCGTGACAGAACAAGAGTGTCTGGCAGCGTTAGTTTGCATAAAACGCTTTCGAGCATATGTGGAGGGGCATGATTTTACGGTGATAACGGATCATGCGTCCTTAAAGTGGCTAATGTCTCAACCTGATTTGCACTCTCGTCTTGCTCGTTGGGCATTAAAGCATCAAGGATTTCGATTCAAGATTGAGCATCGTAGTGGCAAACTTAATGAGGTCCCTGATGCGTTGTCTAGGGTAAATGAGGACGAAATAGCTGCATTAGATGCTAGCAACGTATTATTAGTCGATTTGGAGTCGGAACATTTCAAATCGGAAGAATATATAGAGCTTATGGAACGTGTTAAGACTAATAGCGACAAGTTACCTGATGTCAAAGTGGTAGACAATTTGGTATATCGTCGGTCGGATCATGTCCAGGGAGATCGATTACACGACACATTTACTTGGAAATTAGGGGTCCCGAAAGATTTGGTTGCAGATGTTTTAAAGAATGCTCATGATAATCCTTTAGCTTCGCATGGAGGTATTCACAAGACATTAGAAAGGATCCGTAGGTACTATTATTGGCCTGGCTTAATAAGCGATGTAAAAGAATATTTAGCAGCCTGTGAGACTTGTAAAATGACCAAGGCTCCGAATATAGTTCTCCGACCACCGATTGGAAAGCCACCTGAGTCCCAAAGATTTTTCCCAATATATATTCGCCACCGCCGTATGCCTATTGGCATTTTTATCGTTCTAGACCACTATTCTAAGTTCGTGTTCCTCAAAGCAGTGAAAAATTTATCAGCAGATGTGGTCATAAAGTATTTGCAGACTGAACTCTTCCATACGTTTGGAGTTCCCGAAACCATAGTTTCGGACAATGGCTCACAGTTTAGGGCAGAGGCGTTTCAAAAACTGCTTCGTCAATACCAAATTTCCCATACATTAACAGCTGTTTATTCGCCTCAAGCGAATGCTTCAGAACGAGTGAATTGCTCAATCATCGCGGCCATTCGATCCTACATAAGAGCAGACCAAAAAGATTGGGATGAGAACTTAAGCAGCATTTGCTGTGCCCTAAGGTCAGCTATCCACTCTGGCATTGGCACCACTCCATATTATATGGTATTCGGCCAAAATCTTATAACCTCGGGGTCGACTTACAAACTACTAAGGGCATTGAAACTGCTAGAGGATAAAGCAGTTGTATTCAATCGAGAGAAAGAGAATCTCTCTTGAATTAATTCGCAGTAAGGCCTGTGAAGTAATGAAGAAACAGAACGAGAAAAATGAACGTAATTATAATACTCGTTCTAGAGAAATATCGTTTAAGGTTGGTCAAGAGATATACAGGAGAAACTTTAAGCAGAGTAACTTTGTAGATGGATATAGTGCCAAGTTAGGGCCTGCGTTTGTCAAAGCCCGAGTTCGGCAAAAACTGGGTAACTCATATTATGAGTTAGAGGATATCCAGAGTCGAATTATAGGTCGTTATCATGCGAAGACTTAAAGCAATAACCGATTCAAGCTTAGATTACACAGGGCAACAGCCATTTCGGTCTGGCCTTCTGGTACTGCCGGAATGTTATTGTACATTTGTTTGACTATTAATGTAAGAACTATGCTAAGTCGAGTAGCCTTTTCATATTTCCTATACACATTTTGTGAATTAATCAAGTAGTCCTGCCATAAAATTTAATTCACTTTTTTCGTGAAAAAAACGGCTGCAGCTTAGTCCAACAAGCTGATAAAAGTGCAACAAAATTCGTAAAAATAGCGGATATGTTAGGCTATATGCTAAAATAGTTGTTGTAATTTAACGATTTATGCACTAGGTTGTAGATGACGGTTTATTTTGAAAAATTTGCTATAAATTGAGAAAAAATTATCTTCAAGGTCCAATTTGGTCACTTTCGGGTATGCTGATGCGGTTCGCTTGATTTTTTATGGCTGCATTGATGTATGTAGTACCGCATAAAACTTATAAACCTACAAATTTGTGCTTGGTGTGACCCCTATAATTTTCCATAAGCTAAAAAAACAGCAAAATGGTTTTTCCGCGATATCTCGCAAACAAGAGCTGATGGAAAAAAACCGAGACCACTTTTGAAATCAGGGCACAGAACAGGAAGAGAATTTTGCATCGAGAAGGCCAGACCTCACAAAAGTGTTCATTTTGTTGCCCTGTGTTATCAGACTCGTGCTTTTGAACCCCAAGTCTGATTTAAAAGGGGTACAATTTGTAACGCTTGTATCTGCATTCATTTTTTTTGTTCAATAAATCTTGTTTGAATTTCCGAATATCGTAAATATAATGCGCCATCTAGTTGTCGTTGGACAGAGAAAGCTAGGCAAGGGCCAAGAGCAAACATTAGCTGCCAGCTTCATATATTCTCGCTCCTTCTTAAGATGGCCACTTTCACCTCAGTATGCTGAAAGGTTTCTTTTTTAGAGTTCAAGCAACGCCGTCGATCTTTTCCTTTTTGATCTTGCCCAAGAGCAGTTGAGTTCGCGCCTTAAAACTCGGACAATTGTGACAAATAAAAGTTCAGTCATTTTTATACACTTGAAAAGTGTATATTAATTTTGCCAAGAAGTTTGTAACGCATAGAAATATTCATTTCCGACCACATAAACTATATATATTCTTGATCAGGACGACGAGCTGAGTTCAATTCCGTCTGTCCGTCCGTCCGTCTGACCGTCTGTCTGTTTCTACGCGAACTAGTCTCTCAGTTTTAAAGCTAGCGAGCTGAAATTTTGCACAGAGTCTTCTTTTTACTGCTCGCAACTAATATGTCGGAACCGGCCGGATCGGATGACTATATCATATAGCTGCCATAGGAACGATCGGTCTAAGAACTAGTTCTAGTTAGAAAAACTTTTTGGTATATATAAGTTTTAATATGCTTTCACATAATTTTGAAAAAATTTATCAAGATCGGATGACTATAGCATATAGCTGCCATACGACCGATCGGTCGGAAAATGTGTTTTACTAAGAAAAGTTGTTTTTATGGTATGAAATTTTTATTATCAACGATTTAAAATTTGTAAATATCTGATATCTATATCCTATATATATTTGACCGGTTAAATCGGTTAGAGTAAAGTTTTTCAAGTGTATTAAAACTTCGGCACAGTCGAAGTTAGCTTTGCCTTCTCGTTTTTTATTTTGTTATATATAAATGGAAGTCGAAGAACACTTACTTTGTTTTGTCGTCCATCGCCGAAAGTACTTTTCCGATGTTGAGACTGCTCTCAGTTCGATTGCTCCGTCACCTCTACCAGCGCCAAGTTCGCATTCGGATTTGCTGCAGCGACCCGATAAGGTCGGTCATATCCTAAATAGCTGGAAATTGCGATTTAGCGGCAATCCTGAGGGTGTTAGTGTTGACAATTTCATTTATAGGGTAGAAGCGTTAACCTATCAAACGCTTAAAGGAAATTTTCCCGCGCTTTGTGGTAGCGCTAGCTTGCTTTTTGATGGGAAGGCGCGCGAATTCAATTGGCGATTCCATAAGTCAGCACAAATTATGCGTTGGGATAGGCTTTGTGAAGCACTCCGGAAACAATTTCGAGACTCGCGTACCGATTTTGATATAAGGAAAGCAATTAGAGACCGGAAACAGCGCGAAAAAGAAAATTTCGATACATATTATGATGCCGTGGAGCAGCTAATGGACAGTTTGGAAACGCCGATGTCTGAACAAGCCATCATAGAAACGCTCAGAAGAAATTTAAGACCAGAAATTCGACATGAACTTTTAAACTTACAAATAAATTCGGTTGCACGTCTCCGTGAGGTTTGTCGTCGTAGAGAATCTTTTCTGGAAGATGTTAGGTGAGAGCACGGATATCAAAAGACTGTTCCTTACCGAAAGCAAGTTGCCGAGTTAGTTGAAGAAGCTCAGTCTGATGATGCAATGGAGTTTTCCGAGGTCGAAGGAGACAAAGAGATTGGGGCTATGGCATTGAAATGCTGGAATTGCAGAAATAGGGTCACAGGTACCAGGATTGTGATTCCAAACGCAGCATATTTTGTTATGGTTGTGGTGCCCAAAATACATATGAGACTTCTTGTGGCAAGTGTCAAAAAAACTTGAAGCTGAACACACAGCCACGCAACAAATCGACGAATGCTGCTTAAATCAGACAGAAACACAAAAATAAATTTTTTCTGACGTGTCAAAATGTGTGGATGTGGATTTACCCGAAATGTGGCCACAGAAACTCAAATCCTACCCAAATATTACCATTTCAAATGGCGTAGTAGCCAATAGCATGAGATCCTTAATGCTATTCGAGAAAAGAAAAATGATAAAAGCCTATATGCGGAAGTTCGTCTACTCGATCGAGTTGTTCTTGGTCTAATGGATACTGGAGCCGCCATGAGTTGCATTGGTGGTCAGTTAGCCAAACAAATAATTCACGAAAGAATGCCATTTAAAAGAGTAGGGGGCAATGCATGTACAGCGGACGGAAGTAAGCAAGAGATTGTAGGTCGATTTAAAACCGCTGTAAAGTATCAAAATCAGGTTAGGGATATTGATTTGCACATAATTCCTTCCCTCAGTCAGGACCTTTATCTTGGCATTGACTTCTGGTCAGTTTTTAATTTACGGCCACCAACTTTACAGATATCAGAACTAACCTCTGAATCTCATCATTTGTCCCCATCTCAACGGGAAAGCCTTCAGAAAGTCATTGACCAATTCCCCTCTTTTACCATTTCCGGACTTGGAAGGACATCTCTGCTGACGCACGAAATTGGTGTTGGTAACGCCAAGCCAATTATACAGCGACATTTCCTCTTATCTCCAGCACTTGAAATGCTGTTATATGCCGAAGTGGATCGAAATTAAATTAGGTGTTATCGAAGAGTCTGACAGTGCATGGTCGTCCCCTGTAGTTTAAGTCCAAAAACCTGGCAAAATCCGTCTCAGTTTGGACAGCAGATAAGTACACGCTGAGACTCGAAAAAAACGAGGTATTTGTTTATTTAGATGACCTTTTAATAGTCTCCGACAGCTTCGAATCGCATTTGTCGGTTTTGAATCAAGTCGCAAGTCTCATAAGATCAGCTGGTTTTACGCTCAATGTTGAGAAGAGCAAATTTTGCATGCGACACGTCAAATATTTGGGACATATTGTTGGTGAGGGTGTTATCCGTACAGACCCGGAAAAGATCTCGGCAATGACAAACTTTCCACTACCTCGAACTCTAAAGGCACTTAGGAGTTTTCTCGGAATGGTTGGGTGGTATAGAAAATTTATAAGTAATTTTGCTTCAATATCTGCTCCACTCACCGACTTATTAAAACAATCTTTCGAAAAGCTTAAATCAATGCTTTGCTCTGCACCAGTACTCCGCAGTCCCGATTTTAATAAGCCATTTTATATACACTGCAGCAACACAGGTGTAGGGGGAGTATTAGTACAGAAGACGGATGATGGAGATGACTATCCCATAGCTTTTGTGTCCAAGAAACTTAACAAGGCACAAAAAAATTATTCTGTGACAGAACAAGAGTGTCTGGCAGCGTTAGTTTGCATAAAACGCTTTCGAGCATATGTGGAGGGGCTTGATTTTACGGTGATAACGGATCATGCGTCCTTAAAGTGGCTAATGTCTCTACCTGATTTGCACTCTCGTCTCGCTCGTTGGGCATTAAAGCTTCATGGATTTCGATTCAAGATTGAGCATCGTAGTGGCAAACTTAATGTGGTCCCTGATGCGTTGTCTAGGGTAAATGAGGACGAAATAGCTGCTTTAGATGATAGCAACGGATTATTAGTCGATTTGGAGTCGGAACATTTCAAATCGGAAGAATATATAGAGCTTATGGAACGTGTTAAGGCTAATAACGACAAGTTACCTGATGTCAAAGTGGTAGACAATTTGGTATATCGTCGGTCGGATCATGTCCAGGGAGATCGATTACACGACACATTTACTTGGCAATTATGGGTCTCGAAAGATTTGGTTGCAGATGTTTTAAAGAATGCTCATGATAATCCTTTAGCTTCGCATGGAGGTATTCACAAGACATTAGAAAGGATCCGTAGATACTATTATTGGCTTGGCTTAATAAGCGATGTAAAAGAATATTTAGCAGCCTGTGAGACTTGTAAAATGACCAAGGCTCCGAATACAGTTCTCCGACCACCGATTGGAAAGCCACCTAAATCCCAAAGATTTTTCCAATATATATATTATTGGCATTTTTATCGTTCTAGACCACTATTCTAAGTTCGTGTTCCTCAAAGCAGTGAAAAATTTATCAGCAGATGTGGTCATAAAGTATTTGCGAAACCATAGTTTCGGACAATGGCTCACAGTTTAGGGCAGAGGCGTTTCAAAAACTGCTTCGTCAATAGAAAATTTCCCATACATTAACAGCTGTTTATTCGCCTCAAGCGAATGCTTCAGAACGAGTGAATCGCTCAATCATCGCGGCCATTCGATCCTACATAAGAGCAGACCAAAAAGATTGGGATGAGAACTTAAGCAGCATTTGCTGTGCCCTAAGGTCAGCTATCCACTCTGGCATTGGCACCACTCAATATTATATGGTATTCGGCCAAAATCTTATAACCTCGGAGTCGACTTACAAACTACTAAGGGCATTGAAACTGCTAGAGGATAAAGCAGTTGTATTCAATCGAGAGAAAGAGACGCCGTCGATCTTTTCCTTTTTGAACTTGCCCAAGAGCAGTTGAGTTCGCGCCTTAAAACTCGGACAATTGTGATAAATAAAAATAAATAAAAGTTCAGTCATTTTTATACACTTGAAAAGTGTATATTAATTTTGCCCAGAAGTTTGGAACGCATAGAAATATTCATTTCCGACCACATAAACTATATATATTCTTGATCAGGACGACGAGCTGAGTTCAATTCCGTCTGTTTCTACGCGAACTAGTCTCTCAGTTTTAAAACTATCGAGCTGAAATTTTGCACAGAGTC
Source organism: Lordiphosa mommai (assembly GCA_018904225.1). Classification (NCBI taxonomy): domain Eukaryota; kingdom Metazoa; phylum Arthropoda; class Insecta; order Diptera; family Drosophilidae; genus Lordiphosa; species Lordiphosa mommai. The sequence goes on from JAEIFT010000602.1 coordinate 126,900, forward strand.
TTCTTTTTACTGCACGCAACTAATATGTCGGAACCGGCCGGATCGGATGACTAGATCATATAGCTGCCATAGGAACGATCGGTCTAAGAACTAGTTCTAGTTATAAAAACTTTGTTGTTTTCCATCTAAGGGCCACAAATCTTGGTGTATATTAGTTTTATATGCTTCCACATAATTGTGTAAAAATTAATCAAAATCGGATGACTATTTCATATAGCTGCCATATAAAGGGTCGGTCAAAAAACTAGATCTAGTGTGAAAAACTTCTTTGTTTTTCATTGTAGCATCACCAATCGTGGTATTTATTAGTTTTATATGCTTTCACATAATTCTGAAAAAATTGATCAAAATCGGATGACTATAGCATATAGCTGCCATATAAAGGGTCGCTCAAAAAACTACTTCTAGTAAAAAAAAACTTTTTTTGTTTTCTATCGTAGCGTCCCCAATCTTGGTATATATAAGTTTTATAAGCTTTCACATAATTTTGAAAAAATTTATCAAGATCGGATGACTATAGCATATAGCTGCCATACGACCGATCGGTCGGAAAATGTGTTTTACTAAGAAAAGTTTTTTTATGGTATCCTATTTTTATTATCAACAATTTAAAATTTTTAAATATCTGATATCTATATCCTATATATATTTGACCGGTTAAATCGGTTAGAGTAAAGTTTTTCAAGTGTATTAAAACTTCGGCACAGTCGAAGTTAGCTTTGCCTTCTCGTTTTTTATTTCGAAACAAGTGCAAGTTTCGCGAGTGGGTCTAAACGGGCGACGGCAGCTGATCTAAGGAAAATATAAAAAGATATTTAATCTGCTCTAAGCCTAACAAAAGGGTGAGTTTTACTGCCACCAGTTTGAGTGGCTTTTGTCGCGTCGGTCAAGCCTTACCTTAAATTAACTCGGATTAATTTCCAGGTTTGGCTTCGTATTCCGAGTCAATTTAAGCGATTTATCGCTTGGCGAATTCTGAGTTCAGCTTTAATTTGTGACGCTGATAGCCTGAGTTTTGGGCCTTCATTCCTAATCGCCCGGCAGACCAAAAGTAAAACGACGGCAGCCAGAATTACACTCAAATTTGAGTGTTTTCCATAAGAGCGTCTTGGCGCTATCGTCGTCGTGGGAGAAGTTTTAGTCTGCGAACGAGTGCAGTGCGGCTACTACTGGCGACGGCAGATCGCAATTTTTAAACGGGTCGGAAAATTGATCGAATCTAGTTTTTTTTTAAACAAATGTGGGAAAAAACACCTCACGAAGTTTTCGCCCGAGGTCCCGTTTTGAACATTTGTCTGGCCGTTCGACCGTGTAAGGTTCAAAGTTCGTGAAGTGGATCAGGAATAAAGGGATAAGAACAAAAAAAATAAAATGATAGAGAAAAAGCGGTAAATTTCCAAAAGAAACGATCAAGTCAAGAAAAAAAAAAAAGAAGAAGAGAAAAAAAAATTAATTTAGTTAAATCATAAGAAGATTTTTTCGCCACCGAAAGGCAAACAAAAATTAATGGCATTTTTAAAATAATTTTGTTTAATGGATTGCTGCAACAAAAAAAAAGGAAAGGAAAAAGGAAAGATTTTTTTTGAGTTTAAATTATTTCTTTTCCACCCTAAAGAGCAGTCTCAACATCGGAAAAGTACTTTCGGCGATGGACGACAAAACAAAGTAAGTGTTCTTCGTCTTCCATTTATATATAACAACAAAATAAAAAACGAGAAGGCAAAGCTAACTTCGACTGTGCCGAAGTTTTAATACACTTGAAAAACTTTACTCCAACTGATTTAACCAGTTAAATATATATAGGATATAGATATTAAAAAATTTTAAATCATTGGTAATAAAAATAGGATACCATAAAAAACTTTTCTTAGTAAAACACATTTTCCGACCGATCGGTCCTATTGAAGCTATATGCTATAGTCATCCGATTTTTATAAATTTTTTAAATATTTGTAAAAGCATATAAAACTAATATCTACCAAGATTGGTGACGATACGATGGAAAACAAAAAAGTTTTTCTCACTAGAACTTGTTTTTTGACCGACCGTTTCTATGGCAGCTATATACTATAGTGCTCCGATTTTGATACATTTTTCCAGAGTTATGTGAAATCATATAAAACTATCATATACCAAGATTAGTGACGCTACGATGGAAAACAATAAAGTTTTTCTCACTAAAACTTATTTTCCGACCGATCGTTCCTATGGCAGCTATATGATATAGTCATCCGATTTTCATAAATTTTTTCGAAATTGTGTGGAAGCATATAAAACTAATATATACTACGATTCGTGACGCTACGATGAAAAACAAAAAAGTTTTTCCCACTAGAACTAGTTTTTTATACCGACCCTTTATATGGCAGCTTTATGATATAGTCATGCGATTTTAATAAATTTTTTCACAATTATGTGGAAGCATATAAAACTAACATACACCAAGATTTGTGCTGCTACGATGGAAAACAACAAAGTTTTTCTAACTAGAACTAGTTCTTAGACCGATCGTTCCTATGGCAGCTATATGATATAGTCATCCGATTTGGCCGGTTCAGACATATTAGTTGCGTGCAGTAAAAAAAAGACTCTGTGCAAAATTTCAGCTCGATAGCTTTAAAACTGAGAGACTAGTTCGCGTAGAATCAGACAGACGCACAGTGGGCGAAATGGCTTATCTAGCGGAAGAAAACTAATAACTTCTAAAATAATAAAGATTTTGGATAGCTGTTTTTATACCCTTGCAGAGGGTATATTAAAATTGTCACGATGTTTGTAACGCAGTGAAGGAAGCATTTCCGACCACATAAAGTATATATATTCTTGATCAGCATGACGAGCTGAGTTCATTTCCGTCTGTCCGTCTGTCCGTTCGTCCGTCCGTCTGTCCGTCTGTTTCTATGCTATCTCCTCCCTCAGTTTTAAAGCTATCTTGACCAAACTTTGCAAAAAGTCCTTAAATACAAATACGCTGCACATTTGTCGGAACCGGCCGGATCGGATGACTATATCATATAAACATAAAAATAATAATAATATCGCAAAAACTAGTTTTTGTAGGAAAAACCTTTTTATTTTCCATCTTAGCTGCACCAGTCGTGGTATATATTAGTTCTATACGCTTCTACACAATTCTGGTAAAATTTATCAAAATCGGATGACTATAGCATATAGCTGCCATATAAACGGTCGGAGCAAAAACTAGTTCCAGAAAGAAAAACTTTTTTGTTTTCCATCGTAGCATCACCAATCGTGGTATATATTAGTTTCATATAGTTCCACACAATTCTGGAAAAATTTATCGAAATCGGATGACTATAGCATATAGCTGCCATAGGAACGATCGGTCCAAAAACTTGTTCTAATGAGAAAAACTTTTTTGTTTTCCATCGTAGAGTCACCAATCGTGGTATATATTAGTTTTATATGCTTCCACACAATTCTGGAAAAATTTATAAAAATCGGATGACTATAGCATATAGCTGCCATATAAACGGTCGTACCAAAACTAGTTCTAGTGCGAAAAACTTTTTTGTTTTCCATCGTAGCGTCACCAATCGTGGTATATATAAGTTTTATATGCTTCCACACAATTCATGAAAAATTTATCAAAATCGGGTGACTATAGCATATAGCTGCCATATAAACGGTCGGTGCAAAAACTAGTTCCAGAAAGAAAAACTTTTTTTGTTTTCCATCGTAGCATCACCAATCGTGGTATATATTAGTTTTATATACTTGCACATAATTCTGGAAAAATTTATCGAAATCGGATGACTATAGCATATAGCTGCCATAGGAACGATCGGTCAAAAAACTAATTCTAGTGAGAAAAACTTTTTTGTTATCAATGGTAGCGCCTTTCAAAAACTGCAAGGGTATTTAAAACATCGGCGTAGCCGATGTTAGCCTTCTATTTTTATACCCTTGCAGAGGGTATATTAAAATTGTCACGATGTTTGTAACGCATAGAAGGAAGCATTTCCGACCACATAAAGTATATATATTCTTGATCAGCATGACGAGCTGAGTTCATTTCCGTTTGTCCGTCTGTCCGTCCGTCCGTCCGTCCGTCCGTCCGTCCGTCCGTCCGTCCGTCCGTCCGTCTGTCCGTCTGTTTCTATGCAATCTCCTCCCTCAGTTTTGAAGCTATCTTGACCAAACTTTGCATTTGTCGGAATCGGCCGGATCGGATGACTATATCATATAGCTGCCATAGGAATGATCGGTCCAACAACTAGTTCTAGTGAGAAAAACTTTTTTGTTTTCCAGCGTAGCGTCACCAATCGTGGTATATATTAGTTTTATATGCCTCCACACAATTTCGAAAAAATGTATCAAAATCGGATGACTATAGCATATAGCTGCCATATAAACGGTCGGTCCAAAAACAAGTTTTAGTGAGAAAAACTTTTTTATTATCCATCGTAGCATCACCAATCATGGTATATATTAGTTTCATATGCTTTCACCCAATTCGTGAAAAATTTATCAAAATCGGATGACTATAGCATATAGCTGCCATAGGAACGATCGGTCTAAAAACTAGTTTTAATGAGAAAAACTTTTTTTTATTAATGGTAGCGCCTTTCAAAAACTGCAAGGGTATTTAAAACATCGGCGTAGCCGATGTTAGCCTTCTATTTTTTTATTTGAATGGTAATTAATAAAGGATATTTAAAAAAAAAAAAAAATTTGGGGTTAAGAATTATTTTATTAAAATAATTTTATATAAAAAACTATAATAATTTTTTTTTTTCAAAGTAAATTAACGTAATAAAAATAATATAACAAATAATAATATAAGTCAAACAAAAATTATTCCGAGTCCGAACCCGAACTTACAGACTTCACATTTAGAAGAAGACTTTTCACCTCCACATCCAAATTTATGTTCTTTTTTAAAAATCGATAATTACTTTTGGGTAAAGAACTGATTAAGGGATCAGATCAGTATAAAGCAGCATTCATTAAATCCTGCATAGTGTTTTCGCGTGATATTTTACGAGTATGCTTCAGTCGATAATTGCGAAAATCCTTATTTCTCGCTTCCAGCGCTTCTTCCGACTTCATGCCCATTGGTAACGGCACAGAAGATATTATGTCGGCTCCATGAATTAAAATTTTGTGAAGTGATGAAGGCATATAAAACCACGGGTATTCTTGCACAAAAATCTCCGCAGGTTGAAAGGCGTATAAACGAAACACAGCCGTATTCACTTCACGCCCTGATGCCTAGCACGTAGGATTACGCCTAATAAGGCCTTCATTTACGCCTGTTATTTTTGAAGACAATTGAGCGTTTTCAAAACCGCCTGGCTGTGTTGCCATTATTTGTATTGCCGGAACCAGGCATCGAAATATCCACTAATAACGCCATTTCGACCCTAAACTTGTCTTGAATTTCTTTTTTCTTTTTATTGACGATCTCCTTGTTTTTTGTCTCAAACTTTGACCTACACCTACAAGACTCCCTCCATTTTTCAACCAATTTGCTGTTGAAATTCCTTAATTGTTTGCCAATATCTTGCAGCTGTTTCTCGATACATTTTGTGTTATCAATGACATTTGCAAAAACATACGCCTCAACCTCCGAAAATTTTTTCGCAGGAACATTTTCGGATTGCCATACCAGAAAAAGAGTGCGTTTGCAAACTGTCATTGTGCCTTAAAAATTATTCTGTCGTTAGAAGTTGCAGGTTTGAGCAGACAAGTCTAAACATTTCACAAAGAAAACACATCACATTAATAATTAATAAATGAATTAGACCGAATCCAGCCGAATTAAGAAAGTTGCATTCCACGAAAGTCTAAAAATAGTTGTTAAATTGACGTCACTACGATTGCATGAATTCTACCACGTTTTACCATAAACACATGTACGCACAAGCCCCCAACAATTTTTTTTTATAAATTCATACCTTCAACTTTAATTAAATCAAAAATAATAACTTGAAAATTAAATTTTCGCAATTTGCAAGACAAATCTGTGCACAGTAGAAAAAAGCGGGAAAAAATTTAGCTGCAGCTGTTGCAACATATGTTATGTACGAAAGGTCACAACTGGGCTAAAAAAAATTGCAAAAATATATCGAAAGTACCGAAAAGCTCAGTGGTGTATTCGTAATCGAATTCAAATAAAAAATTGGCGTTTTTCCAAATTTCAAAATTTGAGTTTTCTTCCGCAAGATCGGCTGTTTCGCCCAGTGTGAGACGGACAGTCGGACGGACGGAATTGAACTCAGCTCGTCGTCCTGATCAAGAATATATATAGTTTATGTAGTCGGAAATGAATATTTCTATGCGTTACAAACTTCTGGGCAAAATTAATATACACTTTTCAAGTGTATAAAAATAAATAAAATATAAAGAAAGGTGAAACAAAAAAATTTATATAAAATAAAAATTTGTGCTCAACAAATCTTCCTTTCATACTCGCGCCTCGCTAAGCTTGGAGCTCAATTTAGCGGATTTTTCTCACACATTTTCAAGCCATTTCTTTTTGTGATGCCCATTAATTAACATTAAATAATTGTTTATATTTTCTTTGCTAAATTATATGTATGTTTCTCTATACCAAATATTTATAAATTCTTCGATTTGAAGTTTTGCCTTTTGATAAATTCTAGATTTGATTTCTTAAATTTCTTCCATAAATTTTTAATATCTGATATCTATATCCTATATATATTTTACTGGTTAAATCAGTTGGAGTAAAGTTTTTCAAGTGTATTAAAACTTCGGCACAGTCGAAGTTAGCTTTGCCTCCTCGTTTTTATACTCTGTACCGAAGGTACACAGAGTATATTGGGTTTGTGCAAATGTATGTAACAGCCAGAAGGAAGCATCTCCGACCCCATAAAGTATATATATTCTTGATCAGCATCAACAGCCGAGTCGATATAGCCATGTCCGTCTGTCCGTCTGTCTGTCCGTCTGTCCGTATGAACGAAGAGATCTCAGAGATGGTAAGAGATAGAGGTTTGAAGTGTATGGAACATATATTTCTTATACTTGCAGGCAGATCAAGTTTAGTTTTGATTTTTGCCACGCCCCCTGCCTCCCCCGCAAATTTAAAAAAACGAAATAACTCCCACAATTTTTAAGATAGATAGTTTGAACATTCTAGACATATATTCTACTACTTATTTTGAATCGACCCGCCATAATCATTTTTCGATCAGATGAACGATATTAGAGCTATATGTAAAAAGAAAATAAAAACTAACGCCAAACAACAACACCGTTGCCATTGGTAGAACTTACGAAGAAAAGAGAGCGAGAAGGCAATAGCTAACTGGTAATTTCCCAATTGGACCATGCTATGAGTGGAGCGATATAATTGAGATGGCCTGCGGTCAGAAATCATGCGTACTTGCGTGACTAATATAGATACGTTTTTGTTAATAGGAAATTATATACAAATTTTATAATTTTACGGGTTTGTACTAGGTACTAGCCCCCCATACATCGTTTTTCAACCAGATGAACGATGGTTGAAAGAGTTGCCACCCTCAGATTTTGAAAAACCTCACACTTTAAAGTTATTAGTTTCGTACAAACAGGTACAGAGTATATTACAGTCGGGCTTGACCGACTTTCTTACTTGTTTATTTTGTTGTTATATATAAATGGAAGTCGAAGAACACTTACTTTGTTTTGTCGTCCATCGCCGAAAGTACTTTTCCGATGTTGAGACTGCTCTTTAGGTGGAAAAGAAATAATTTAAGCTCAAAAAAATCTTTCCTTTTTTTCACTCTTCTCGCTTTGTGTTGCAGCAATCCATTAAACAAAATTATTTTAAAACTGCCATTAATTTTTGTTTGCCTTTCGGTGGCCAAAATCTTCTTATGATTTAACTAAATTAATTTTTTTTCTTCTCTTTTTATACACTTGAAAAGTGTATATTAATTTTGCACAGAAGTTTGTAACGCATAGAAATATTCATTTCCGACCACATAAACTATATATATTCTTGATCGGGACGACGAGCTGAGTTCAATTCCGTCTGTCCGTCCGTCCGTCTGTCCGTCTGTCTGTTTCTACGCGAACTAGTCTCTCAGTTTTAAAGCTATCGAGCTGAAATTTTGCACAGAGTCTTCTTTTTACTGCACGCAACTAATATGTCGGAACCGGATCGGATGACTATATCATATAGCTGTCATAGGAACGATCGGTCTAAGAACTAGTTCTAGTTAGAAAAACTTTGTTGTTTTCCATCTTAGGGGCACAAATCTTAATGTATGTTAGTTTTATATGCCTCCACATAATTGTGTAAAAATTTATCAAAATCGGATGACTATATCATATAGCTGCCATATAAAGGGTCGGTGAAAAAACTAGATCAAGTGAGAAAAACTTCTTTGTTTTCCATTGTAGCATCACCAATCGTGGTATTTATTAGTTTTATATGCTTTCACATAATTCTGAAATAATTTATCAAAATCGGAGGACTATAGCATATAGCTGCCATATAAAGGGTCGGTCAAAAAACTTCTTCTAGTGCGAAAAACTTTTTTGTTTTCTATCGTAGCGTCCCCAATCTTGGTATATATAAGTTCTATAAGCTTTCACATAATTTTGAAAAATTTATCAAGATCGGATGACTATAGCATATAGCTGCCATACGACCGATCGTTCGGAAATGGGGGGCGTGGCAAAAAGTTGAAACAAACTTGATCTGCGTGCAGAAGATACAAGTCTACACTGAAAATATGGTAGCTCTAGCTCTTATAGTTCCTGAGATCTAGGTGTTCATACAGACAGACGGACAGACAGACAGACGGACAGAAGGACATGTCTATATCGACTCGGCTATTGATGCTGATCAAGAATATATATACTTTTATGGGGTCGGAGATGCTTCCTTTTTACCCTTTTTACTCTACTAGTAACGGGTATAATAAAAATAGAAGGCTAACATCGGCTACGCCGATGTTTTAAATACCCTTGCAGTTTTCGAAAGGCGCAACATTAATAACAAACGAGAAGGCTAAGTTAACTTCGACCGTGTCGAAGTTTTAATACACTTGAAAAACTTTACTCCAACTGATTGAACCGGTAAAATATATATAGGATATAGATATCAGATATTTAAAATTTTTAAATCATTGATAATAAAGATTTCATACCATAAAAAAAAACTTTTCTTAGTAAAAACACAGTTTCCGACCGATCGGTCCTATGGCAGCTATATGCTATAGTTATCCGATTTTGATAAATTTTTAATAACACTAATATATACCAAGATTGGGGACGCTACGATGGAAAACAAAAAAGTTTTTCTCACTAGAACTTGTTTTTTGACGGACCGTTTCTATGGCAGCTATATACTATAGTGATCCGATTTTGATACATTTTTTCGGAATTATGTAGAAACATATAAAACTAATATGTACCAAGATTATTGACGCTACGATGGAAAATAAAAAAGTTTTTCTAACTAGAACTAGTTCTTAGACCGATCGTTCCTATGGCAGCTATATGATATAGTCATCCGATCCGGCCGGCTTCGACATATTAGTTGCGTGCAGTAAGAAAAAGCCTCTGTGCAAAATTTCAGCTCGATAGCTTTAAAACTGAGGGACTAGATCGCGTAGAAACAGACAGACAGACAGACGGACAGACGGACGGACGGACAGACGGAATTGAACTCGTCTCGTCGTCCTGATCTAGAATATATAAAGTTTATGGGGTCGGAAATTAATATTTCTTTGCGTTACAAACTTCTGGGCAAAATTAATATACACTTTTCAAGTGTATAAAAAGTTTTTATACCCGTTACTCGTAGAGTAAAAAGGGTATACTAAGTTCGTGCAAATGTATGTAACAGGCAGAAGGAAACATTTCCGACCCCATAAAGTATATATATTCTTGATCAGCATCAATAGCCGAGTCGATTTAGACATGTCCGTCTGTCTGTCTGTCCGTCTGTCCGTCTGTCTGTCTGTCCGTCCGTCTGTATGAACACCTAGATCTCAAGGACTATAAGAGCTAGAGCTACCATTTTTTCAGTGTAGACTTGTATTGTCTGCAGGCAGATCAAGTTTGTTTCAAATTTTTGCCACGCCCCCTCCCGCCACCGCAATTTGAAAAAAACCTCATATCTTCCACAATTTTGAAAATAGACTGTTCAAACCTTCTAGACATATATCTTAATCATCATTACCTATCGATCCGGCATACATCATTTTTCGATCAGATCAACGATAGTAGAGTTGCCGCCCCCGCAATTTGTAAAATACCTCATATCTCCCACAATTTTGAAAATCGATTGTTTGAACCTTCTAGACATATATTTTAATCATCATTACCAATCGATCCGTCATACATCATTTCCTAATCAGATGAACGATAGAAGAGTTGCCACCCACGCAATTTGGAAAATACCTCATATCTCCCACAATTTTGATCATAGATTGTTCGAACCTTCTAGACATATATTTCAATCATCATTACCTATCGATCCGCCATATATCATTTCCTGATCAGATGAACGATAGAAAAGTTCCCGCCCCCGCAATTTTAAAAAGCCTTATATCTCCCACAATTTTGAAAAAGATTAATCAAACTTTTTTAGACATGTATTTTAATCATCATTACTTATCGATCCGCCATACATAGTTTCCCGATCAGATGAGTTATAGTAGAGTTGCCACCACCGCAATTTGGGAAAAAAACACAATTTGGGCATGTTGTGGTCTAATAAAATATTCTGAAATAAACCTTACCCTGAGTAACGGGTATATCGAAGTCGAGCAGGGCCGACTTCAACTTACGCTCTCGTTTTCACTAGAATTAGTTTTCAGACCGATCGTTCCTATGGCAGCATCCGATTTCATCCGATTTCCATAAATTTCTCCAGAATTGTGTGGAAGTATATGAAACTAATGTATACCACGATTGGTGATGCTACGATGGAAAACAAAAAGTTTTTCTCACTAGAACTAGTTTTTGGACCGACCGTTTATATGGCAGCTATTTGCTATAGTCATCCGATTTTGATCAATTTTTCCAGAATTGTGTGGAATAATAAAGAATTAATACATACCACGATTTGTGTCGCTACGATGAATAACAAAAAAACTTTTTCCCACTAGAACTAGTTTTGGACCGTCCGTTTATATGACAGCTATATGCTATAATCATTCGATTTTGATAAATTTTTCCAGAATTGTGTAAAAGCATATATTACTTATATATACCACGATTGGTGACGCTTCGATGGAAAACAAAAAAGTTTTTCACATTCGAACTAGTTTTTGGACCGATCGTTCTAATGGCAGCTATATGATATAGTCATCCGATCCGGCCGATTCCGACAAATGTGCAGCGTATTTATATTTAAAGACTTTTAGCAAAGTTTGGTCAAGATAGCTTCAAAACTGAGGGAGGAGATAACATAGAAAGAGACGGAAAGACGGACTGAGGGACAGACGGACGGACGGGCGGACGGACAGACGGACAGACGGAAATGAACTCAGCTCGTCATGCTGATCAAGAATATATATACTTTATGTGGTCGGAAATGCTTCTCTCACTGCGTTACAAACATCGTGACAATTTTAATATACCCTCTGCAAGGGTATAAAAATGATAGAGAAAAGCGGTAAATTTCCAAAAGAAACGATCAAGTCAAGAAAGAAAAAAAGAGAAAGAGAAAAAAATTATTTTAGTTAAATCATAAGAAGATTTTTGGCCACCGAAAGGCAAACAAAAATTAATGGCAGTTTTAAAATAATTTTGTTTAATGGATTGCTGCAACACAAAGCGAGAAGAGTAAAAAAAAGGAAAGATTTTTTTTTGAGTTTAAATTATTTCTTTCCACCCTAAAGAGCAGTCTCAACATCGGAAAAGTACTTTCGGCGATGGACGACAAAACAAAGTAAGTGTTCTTCGACTTCCATTTATATATAACAACAAAATAAAAATAGAAGGCTAACATCGGCTACGCCGATGTTTTAAATCTCTGCAGTTTTTTTGAAAGGCGCTACCATTAATAAAAAAGTTTTTCTCATTAAAACTAGTTTTTTAGACCGATCGTTCCTATGGCAGCTATATGCTATAGTCATCCGATTTTGATAAATTTTTCACGAATTGGGTGAAAGCATATGAAACTAATATATACCATGATTGGTGATGCTACGATGGATAATAAAAAAGTTTTTCTCACTAAAACTTGTTTTTGGACCGACCGTTTATATGGCAGCTATATGCTATAGTCATCCGATTTTGATACATTTTTTCGAAATTGTGTGGAGGCATATAAAACTAATATATACCACGATTGGTGACGCTACGCTGGAAAACAAAAAAGTTTTTCTCACTAGAACTAGTTGTTGGACCGATCATTCCTATGGCAGCTATATGATATAGTCATCCGATCCGGCCGATTCCGACAAATGTGCAGCGTATTTGCATTTAAAGACATTTTGCAAAGTTTGGTCAAGATAGCTTCAAAACTGAGGGAGGAGATTGCATAGAAACAGACGGACGGACGGACAGACGGACAAACGGAAATGAACTCAGCTCGTCATGCTGATCAAGAATATATATACTTTATGTGGTCGGAAATGCTTCCTTCTATGCGTTACAAACATCGTGACAATTTTAATATACCCTCTGCAAGGGTAGTATAAAAAACGAGAAGGCAAAGCTAACTTCGACTGTGCCGAAGTTTTAATACACTTGAAAAACTTTACTCAACTGATTTAACCAGTTAAATATATAGGATATAGATATCAGATATTAAAAATTTTAAATCATTGGTAATAAAAAATAGGATACCATAAAAAAACACATTTTCTGACCGATCGGTCCTATGGCAGCTATATGCTATAGTCATCCGATTTTTATAAATTTTTTAAAAATTTGAAAAGCATATAAAACTAATATCTACCAAGATTGGTGACGATACGATGGAAAACAAAAAATTTTTTCTCACTAGAACTTGTTTTTTGACCGACCGTTTCTATGCCGCTTTGTTAGTGCACAGCAGCAGGTCGATTTTAATACATTTTTCCAGAAATTATGTGAAATCAAATAAAACTGTCATATACCAAGATTAGTGACGCTGATGGAAAACAAAACAGTTTTTCTCACTAAAACTTATTTTCCGACCGATCGTTCCTATGGCAGCGTTACCCCAGTATAGTCATCCGATTTTTATAGAATTTTTCCAGTAATGTGGAAACATATAAAACCAATATATAGTTTTTTCCCACTAGAACTACTTTTTTATTCCGACCCTTTATATGGCAGCTATATGTATAGTCATCCGATATTAATAAATTTTTTCACAATTATGTGGGAAGCACATAAACTACAATACACGAAGATTTGTGTTGCTACGTACGATGGAAAACAACAAAGTTTTTTTTCTAACTAGAACTAGTTCTTAGACCGATCGTTCCGATGGCGGTGCTATATGATATAGTCATCCGATTTGGCCGGTTCAGACATATTAGTTACGTGCGGTAAAAAGAAGACCTGTGCAAAATTTCAGCTCGATAGCTTTAAAACTGAGTATACTAGTTCGCGTAGAAGCAACGACGGACGTACGGAGATTCGAACTCAGCTCGTCGTCCTGATCAAGAATATATAGTTTATCGTGGCGTCGGAAATGAATATTTCTATGCGTTACAAACTTCTGGTGCAATTAATATACACTTTTCAAGTGTATAAAAATAAATAAAATATAAAGAAAGGTGAAACAAAAAATTTATATAAAAATAAAAATTTATGCTCAACAAATCTTCCTTTCATACTCCCCTCGCCGCTAGCTTGGAGCTCAATTTAGCGGATTTTTCACATTTTCAGAAAGCCATTTCTTTTTGTGATGCCCATTAATTCACATTAAATAATTGTTTATATTTTCTTTGCTTTAAATTATATGTATGTTTCTCTATACCAAATATTTATAAATTCTTCATTTGAAGTTTTGCGCCTTTTGATAAATTCTAGATTTGATTTCAATTAAATTTCCATAAATTTTTTAATATCTGATATCTATATCCTATATATATTTTACTGGTTAAATCAGTTGGAGTAAGTTTTTCAAGTGTATTAAACTTCGGCACAGTCGAGGTTAGCTTTGCCTTCTTGTTTTATTTTGTTGTTATATATATAAATGGAAGTCGAAGAACACTTTGTTTTGTCGTCCATCGCCGAAAGTACTTTTCCGATGTTAGTGACCAGTATGGTCCAACAAATTACTATTTTTGGTGTAGCTAACAATTGATTTTGCAAAATATCATTTTTGTTATTTTTCAACAGTTTCATGTTTTAACTTCGTTTGGCCTAGCTTCCCCCTCAGTGCGTTAATTGCGCTCCCGTACGGCTATACGTAGTTATCCCTTTCTTATGTCTCTTTCGTTGCTCTCTCTCATTCGATTCAGCAACTGGAAGGATACCGTTTGAAAGCTGACTTCAAGCAGAAGCTAGGCTAACAGATAGAAAATATGAGCAGACGATCTTTTTCGTTTTGACAAATTCAAGCGTTCAGACGTGTGTTTACTAATTCATTTTATTAATTGCCACTTGTGTAATAGAAAAAAGTACAGCGGGAACACGTGGACTAAATTGTCCCAAATCAAACCAAAAGTGCTTCTTATTAAACAGAAAAGTCATCTAAGACGCTCGCTACTACAATTTATTGAAGCAGCGCAACCCCTATTACTGTGTTTGAAATTGAAAGAGAATACAGGTGATTTCTTATATCGAATATAGTTTGTGCGTTGCCTAAGTCTTGTGTATTTCCCTAGATCCCAGCATCAACTTTATCAGGTTGCCGGCGACTGCACGTTCTGCGCGACGCTGTTCGCTTTCAACCGTAATCTTTGGCAGCGTCGGTAACCTCTTCTAATTACGTAACCTCACCACATACGTAACCTGCGACATACATATGTATATCAGCCCTTGATGGATTAAGTGATTTGCCGCAGTTCCATGGAGCTTGAGTCGTAGGCCATAACCTTCAAGCTGATTCCCGATCGGATGGCTTAAAGAGTAGCAGCTCACCCTAACCTTGCAAGCAACAACAGCAGCGTGTAGCAGTTCAACCTAACCTCAAAGCAACAACAACAGCGTTGGACGAAATATGTACCCATAATTGTTGGACTGCACCCCCACTTTGCCCACAAGTGGACACATTCTTTTTGTGTAACACATCTCCGATGTGTGTGACGGGCTAGAGCGATCTCTTAGATTTTGGAATGCGCTACAGCCTCTCTTATTTCGATGTGACAGTTTGTGTTGGAACGAACCTTTAAGGGTTGGCTAATTTCTCTTAACTGGATTTTTTGAACTATTTTCTTTAATAACGTAAATTTAAATTTTGTAGATTTAGAAATGTCGATCAAACATTAATTTAGCGAACCCCTATCATCAGTTAAATTTGGCTAGAGTGATGCAAACATATATATAGTCACATATCCAAGCCTCCCACAATCAATACAAGATCCCATACATTTATCATAATCCAACATTGAGTAGTAACTAGACACACACATTGCTAAAAATCCGAGCACGCCAAATTTCCATATTTCTGGTGACAATAACACTAGGCGGCTCAGACATAAACAGCAAAACGCAACCATACGCTCCACTCTGTTATTCCCACCAAAGCACAAACGCTGATGCAGCTCAAATTAGCGGTGATGCAATCCACTCTCAAATTATGAAATGAAAAAGAGAAAGAAGCTTTGATCTTGACTCCCAAAAAAACTAGTAACCGAGGTTTGCTAAGCAGTAGCGGCAGAAACACGCATGAGTTTTGACATCGCAACCGCGACACATCTTAATCTAAGATTGTAATTCTTCAAATATAAGTTGTTACTGATAAATAAAGAATTATATTTTTTTGTTTAACTTAAACCATTGACTTCTCATTGGCGCAGTCGGTAGGATAAGTCTGACGTTTTAAGAGATCGATCAAGATCTTAGTGCTAGTACGGTTTGTGAACACTTGCAAAAGAAAATACTCAGTGCTAAACGTTGTGTATCCGCACAAGAACCCCGCGTGAAATAAATTCAAAGTCGTCGTAGCCAAACCTAAAAAGTGTGACCACTAATCGTGACGCAAAGTTTACATAATTAAAGCCCGCTTAAAACAGTGTGACCGCTAAAGTTATATGAAAATTGAATTTGATTTTTAAACTCGCAATAAAAACCCTTTCACAATTAAGCCCACGTAAATTCAAGTGTGACCGCTACAAAGTTATGAAAAACACAAGTCGATTTTTATACACTTGAAGAGTGTAGCTTAATTTTGCCCAAGTTTGTAGCGCATAGAAATATTATTTCCGACCCCATAAACTATATATATTCTTGATCAGGACGACGAGCCGAGTTCATTTCCGCTTGTCCGTCCGTCCGTCCGTCTGTCTGTCCGTCTGTCTATCTGTCTGTTTCTACGCGAACTAGTCTCTCAGTTTTAAAGCTATCGAGCTGAAATTTTGCACAGAGTCTTCTTTTTACTGCACGCAACTAATATGTCCGAACCGGCTGGATCGGATGACTATATCTTACCAGCTGCCATAGGAACGATCGGTCGAAAAATTAAGATCTTTAGAAAAAGCTTTTTGTTTTCCATCGTAGCGTCACCAATCTAGTGATATATATTAGTTTTATATTTGTGGAAAAATTGATCAAAATCGGATGACTATATCCCTAGCCCTGCCCCCTCAAACGGCCGGTCAAAAAACTAGTTAGAAAAATTTTTATTTTCCGTGTAGCGTCGTTATATATTAGTTTTATATGCGTTGACACAATTCTGGAATTTTATCAAATCGCATAAATATATAGGACCGATCGGTCGAAAAATGTATTTTACTAAAGAAAAGTTTTTTGATGAAAATTTTTATTATCAATGATTTATAAATTTTAAATATCTGATATCTATATCTATATTTTATCTGTTAAATCAGTTGGGTAAACTTTTTCAAGGAGTATTAAAACTTGCGCCTAAGTTGATTGCTTTTCTCGTTTTTTTAAATAACTAAAATCAAAATCATACCCCAAAAGAAATATTTCAGTGAACAATCTACACAAAGTCCCCAAAACCAATCAACATGACAGACCCAGCATCAACATCCGCATCAACGTCAACACCAGCTTGTGCTTTTACGTACTACAGCTATCAGAGCAACATCTAAGCCAAGCTCTAGGACAAATTAAGCGAGTGCCTACTTCCACTGGATCATCAGAAAAAATAATCTGTGCATTCATAAGCAGGTCGACTGTATGCAGCTATGCCCAACAAGTGTTCGACAACACAGCGTATTCGGAGACAAATATCCGGAAGCCCAACGAGTTTCCCAATTGTTAACAGCCAGCAACTGGACAGCACTCAAAATCACTCATCGAAGCTTTCCAGGTCCAAACCCCATTTGAGAACTTCTAAGACGTTTATACAACACTCGAATTTAACGGAAATATCCGTAAGTTTGCCGAAAATTAGAGTATAAGTCATTTGTTATTTCGTGAAAATTAACTTTGGAAGACAACACACTGAACACACATCTACGCTAACGCTTTGAACAATACAATCAAAGACGTTATAATGAAAAAACTTCTGACAGGTTATTTATGACCCTTGCAAGACATGATATAGCCTCGGTAATAAAGTTAAAACAGGTAGCTCGAAGAAAGGAGTTTTGAAAACAATTATTCCGATCGCACAAAATCGACCCAATCAAATGGTCCATTAACCTCCAAAGGTTACAACGATCAGAAAAATAATGACAGTGATGGAAATAAGAAATTATTCTCAAAATTTCAGTCAACCTCAGATCCATAATCCAGAATCAAAATCAGAACCAAAATCAAGTCAGAGTCGTGTGAATCTAATCAGCAAATGCATCAAGAATTTAAACAAAAACTACCCTAGGTAGGTCCAGGAATCCTGCAATTATCACCAAAATCAAATATTCTTCTGCTCCTAATCCACCTGTAAAGGCAACGCGAGAGTGGAAGTGGCCATCAAAATGGATACATCCGAAAATTTTCATCAAGTAGCCTCGAGCGGAAGAGGAAGAGGAAGAAGAAGAGGAACAAACCCCCACGCCAATTTGATTTTTAATAATAAAATCTTAAAATGCGCAATGACATAGAACAGGTTCATCTATTAACTCAATGACAAAAAACCATTTAAAATTTCCAATCAAAAACAACCAACTTCAAGTACCACTATTAATGGTGTAGTAAAACTAAAACAAAGTATATGCTTAAAAAATTTAGCAAACTACGTCAAACATTTTACTTGCATAATTTTCTAATAATTATGAGATGTTATTGGTCAGAAATTCTTAAAGATACTACAGCAATAATCGATCATGATTTTAAAACAGTACTAATAAACAACCCTCCATTCATCATGAAGTATGAACATGAAGAAATTTCAGACGAGACCGCATATAAATGTCTCGATCCACCACAAACTGAAGACAAACATACATTGTTCACAATTAATAATGAGTTACGGAAAGTAACGAATATCGTTTTAGAACACTTAAATGAAGAGAAGAAACTCACTAAATTGTGCTTTGAATTTAGTGACTTCCAGTACAAAGGGTGAAATTTGACTTTACTAGTACTATTAAAACGTATTAACAACAAAACTTGCGAGAACCTAAATATTTATAGGAAACCTTATAAATATCCCAGGCTTTTTGACCTAGAAGTCGAAAACCAAATTAAAGATATGCTTGAACAAGGCATTATCAGAAAATCCAATTCTCCTTAGTGCTCGCCTATTTGGATAGTTCCAAAAAAGCTGGATGCATCAGGAGAAAGAAATTCCGAGTAGTCAATGACTACCGTGATGTGTACGAAAATACCATGAGTAATAAATATCAATCCCAATAATGGATGATATACATGACCAAACTAGGCAAATGCCAATATTTTACAACAATCGATCTCGCCAAAGGTTTCATCAAATCTAAATGGACGAGAATCAATTCCCAAAACCGCATTCTCGACTAAAAAATGGACATTATGAGTATACTCGAATGCCATTCGGTCTGAAAAACGCACCAGCAACTTTCCAACGTTGCATGACAATCTGTTGAAGATCTAATTTATAAAGATTGTCTTGTATACATGGATGATATAATCATGTTTCCACTTCTTGGAAGAACATTTTTATCATTAAAGAAAGTTTCATGAAACTACAGACACGCTAATCTCAAGCTCAGCTTGATAAATGTGAATTTCTTAAAGAAAAGAATTCCTAGGTCAATCATAACCACTGAAGGTATCAAACTCAACCCAATTAAATTCAAGCCATTGAAAAATTTCCAATTCCAAAACTACTAAGGAAATTAAATCTTTCTTAGGCCTTTGCAGTTTCTATCTAAGTATATCCCATACTTTGCTAAGATAGCAAATTAAGAGAGGATCGAAAATCAATATTAAAGAAACAGATTATGTTCATGATTTGAAAAACTAAAAATGCTTATCATGTCAGATCCAATACTGACATACCCAAACTTTGAAAAACCTTTTTTCCCTAACTACAGATGCTAGTAATATTGCCATAGGCGCAGTATGTCACAGACCACAAACCAATATGCTTTGCCTGCAGAACACAAACGAACATGAATCAATTACTCCGCAATGAGAAAAGAACTCCTTGCTATTGTGTGGGCAACAAAATACTTCAGATCATACCTCTATGGAAGAAAGTTTGACATTCTTTCTGACCCTAACCTTTGGTTTGGCTTAACAACATAAAAAGCCCAACATAAATTGCAAGATGGAAGATCAAGTAAACGATTTGGCTACCACATAAAAGTATATTCCAGGTAAAGAGAATTATCTTAGCAGACGCTCTATCGAAGTTAAAATCGAAGAAAATTTCTTGGGGAGAAACACCCAGTAGTATTGCAGCTACAGTGCACAGCGCACTTATATGAAGATAATCAAAGATACATTGCTATCACATAAAGACCCATAAATTATTACAACCGACAATTTCAATTCATCAAGATGAATCAAATGAAGTACAAACGACAAGATATTTTCACAAAACTAAATATAAAATCATCTAGGATATGACAAACGAGCATGCCAAAATCTTATTAAAGAATACCTATGCACAAAAAATAGTGTAATATATTTTCGAAAGCGAAATTGATTTCTTAACATTCCAAAATGCGATTTATAGAAATCATCAGTCGAACAATTTGACAAAATTAGTGAGAACTTACTTGGTAGATATTCAAACATTTGCCGCAGTCAAAGAAACAATTATTAAGTCTCACAGAGATTTTTACACCCAGGTATTGAGAAAAACAAATACTTTTTAACGAAAAATTTTACTATCCGGATTAAGGCTAGTATCCACCACTGCGAAAAATTCCTGTCAGGATTTGCTATTTAATAAATGTGTGGAACTCAACTAAAACAGTGTGACCAGAAACTGTAAAAAGACAGAAATGTAAAAAACCGTAAAGGTGCAAGGTCACATTATTAATCTGTTGTGTTTTGTAAGGCGCTTTAATTTAAATAAAGTAAAATTATAGACAATTGGTAAATTCGTGACCTACAACTGGATCCCACATATGTGCAGCCTTTGTATGAGGATGTAGCATCGGAAACCGTAGACAGATATGGCACTCTCTTCAGCCACATTGTCGAACATTGTTCGCTTGGAAAAAAGCCATAGAAAGCCGTCAGGCTCTAGATATCCAAAGTGGAAGTATGTAGATGTGGGCGGGCCGGGTATTTTTTGTACCTAGGCCCAGGCCAGTCTTTGAAGTCGATCCGGGCTTATTACGGGCCTGGGCCAAACTACAAAACGACGAAGCCCAAAAATACCCGGCCCTCTAGTGATAGCCAATTAATATATTCAAAAATAATGCAGAATACGTA